>CM039133.1:11734189-11757701 GCA_022036555.1 Microstegium vimineum
CCTTGCGTCCGGAGCCCCTCAGGGTTCCAAACCGAGCTGCCTCTTCTTCCTTGCTTCTCATGTGCTAACACAAATGTGTTCTTCACCTTGTGCAAGTGTGTTAGCATTTTCACAAATACTTTCAAAGAATTTTCACTTGCTTCTCACCACGCCACTCGATCCTAATTCATCGCAAAGTTAGATCGCTCACAGTGGCACTAGATAACCGATATGCAAACAAGTTTGCTCCTCTTGATAGTACGGCTATCTATCCTAAACCCGGTCATAATCTTCTCTACACACCTATGACCGGTGAAATGAAATGCCCTATGGTTATACCTTTGCCTTGCATATTCCATTTCATCTCCTTCTCAAATGTTGATGCAACACATGCACCAACCACTTGTCAAATGATATGATCCACTCCATATCATCACATGACCGTGTTGGTTCATCGATCTTGACCTCACTTGCTCTTCACCATTGCCTTGGTCCATCGACGCCAAGCATCACCTGCTTGCCCTTCACACTTGCAACTGGTCCATCAAGCCAAGCCTCATCTTGATCTTCTCCACCTTGATCACATGACTCCATGTCATGTTTCATGTGCAATAAGCTCTTTCATCACACAATCATATGTGAACTAATCTCCTATGTATATATCACTTAAACACATATTAGTTCACCTAGGTTGTCACTCAATTACCAAAATCACATAGGAACTCTCAGTGGTTGGCACTATTCATATTCGAATTCGGATCCAAACAGAAATATGAAAGAAAATATAATATCAGTGATATACGTCTGCATCCGATCCGTTTTCATCCTTACTCCCTGGCGCGCCTCTCTCCCCGATGCTCCTCCCTCTCTCTCCCCTGAGTGCCTCCTCCTTTCTCAGACGCGCCTCCCTCCTCCCTTCACAACCCGCCTCCGTCCTCTCTCCCCGACCGCGCCCGTCGGCCATGGCACTTCCGGGCAGGGCAGTGCGGCACGGGGCACAGAAGCGCGGGACAGGGGCATGGGCATCATCGCCCACCCCAATGTAGTTTAGCACAATTTAGGGTTTCCTTGGATCCTAAAACTTTTAACACAATTTTAGCTTGTCTACTTTTAGCACACCTGTTTGGATCCATTTAGTTAAAAAAGAAAGGGAATTTTTGTTGTAGGACACCGCAAAAAGATCAAATTATGGGGCACACACCGCAACAACGCTTTTTTGCTAAGTACCATTACAAATTCATGGTTATTAGTCAGTGGACACCGCTTCGATTAAAATAACAATTTCAATCGTTTGGGAGAGAGAAACGTGACCGAGTGGACGATTCTGCCCCTGTCACATTCGTGGTCTGGTCGAACCACTTAGACCCGATCGGACCGGATTAGTTTTCATCGCCCGGTCTTCTTCCTCCTTCGACTCAGCCTCGTTCTCTCTCCCTGTCCTCAATCCCCCATTGCAGGAACCCTAAATCCCTAGGTTTGGGCTTTTGGGATGGCATCGAGCTCGCATTCCAACCCCTTCGCCGCGCCTCACCCGCCCCCCATGTCCGTCGAGCAGTACCGAGACCCTGCAGGATTCTTGCCATTGGTAGCTTGCTCCAAGTGCGGAACCAAACTCATCAGTCGCGTGTCGCAGAAGACTAGTAGCAAGGGGAAGAGGTTCTACAAGTGTCCACTACTTGAGCACGTAAGTTTTTGTGGATTTGTTCTTTATCACCGTGAGAGATCTGGTTTTCTAAGTTGAATGTGTCTCTTCTTTTGTTTGTAGACCAATTTTGCTTGTGGAACATACATGTTTGAAGAACAGTACATCAATTACTTGGTCACTGGAGGTCATCTTCCTCGCTGTTGTAGTCAGATCAGAGGGCCAGCTAGCATGGCAACGGAGGTGCTATAGGGTGACCAGGATCTATTGAAGGCTACTCAGGCGCTTGAAGATCTGATGCAAAGTGCTATCATTCATCTAAAAGATTCAGAGGCCATGCTCAAATCATTAGTTGACAGCCACAAAGCTTTGAAAAACAAAGTTGATCAGATAGGAGAGCGTCTGTTTTTTTATAGTTGTTGCTAAACTTTTTGTTTTAGTGCTAGTTCTACTTGTTCTGTTGGTTAAGTGAACATTTGTAGCAGGCTGACTTGCAGTAGGCTGACCTGCAGTAGATGGCTGTATCAGTGCCTATTTTGTAACTTATTTTGTGAACTTATTTCAAGCAGTATGAAATGTATTGCAACTTGCCATTAGTACTGTCAAAAACCAGTTGCAAAATGTGGACAGTTAACTTGCAAAACTAGTACCACCATCAGCAACAGCTTAATGCCATACATTCAAGGGAATTCATAAGTGTCTAACATCACAAATCCATTACACATAAGTGTCTGACATCAACTAACCATCAAAGTCTGATTACTGAGTTCATTACTGATATCATAGGTCCATTACTAACCATCAAAGCCCTTACACATATGACATGTCCATTACTGAGTTCATTAGAACTCAACCAAAAGTAGGTTCATTACAACTCAACCAAAAGGCAACTCATAACTGACATCACAGGTTCATCATCAGCTTCTTCTTGCTGACCCTCTTGCTTGCTCCCTCTGTAGTGGTGGTCACCTTCTCTGTCTTCTTGGTGGTGGTCACCTTCTTTGTCTGCGCCAAGCCTTCAGGTGCATACACCAACGCCCTTTTGCGGCTGTTAGGAAACACAAAAAAGGCATTAGGAACAGTCTAGAAGTGAGAAAATGTAGTTTAGTTTCAGAATTCCTACCTTCTAATGTTTGTTGTTGGGCTGTTGGTAAGTGTAGCTGCTGCTGTAGGGCAGTTGGTAAGTGTTGCTGTAGGGTTGTTTGTTAGTGTTGCTGCTGCTACAGGGCTGTTGCTAGGTGCTACTGCTATTGTTGTTGCAATACTACCACAAGTTCCTTCAATATGTGATTGTTGTGTTGACAAAGTGGTTGAACGACTGGATTTGTTTGTCCTTTTTCTCTTTGGCTTTGGGGGTGCTGGTGGTGGTGCATCGGAGTCATAGACCGTTTCATTATAGGTCTTCATCATATGACCGTACTGACCACATCTCTTGCACTGCATTTGTTTACCTGTCTTGCCACCTTCTGCTGCACTTTTGATCCTTCTATTTCTTGGACGTCCTGCAGCTCTCTTGAACCGAGGAGGCCACAATTTGAAACCCATGTCAACCTTAGGCCACTGAGTTGTATCTGTCATTGGACGTATAGCATTCTCATATGCTTTCTTGAACATTGCAACAAAGTAGTAGTTATCTACATAGTCTTCATCACTTCTGTTGTGCATAGAATTGATAAGGCAAAGTGCATGAGTACACGTCAGACCAGTAATCTGCCACCTTTGACAACTGCATTCCCTTGCCTCAAGATCCACAGTGTGTCTCCAAGTTTTGAGTTCCTTTGTAGTGCCTTGGATCTCTCCAGTGTTGTTAGGACCCTTGTGTATGACATACTGCAAGTTCCTACTCATAGCATGAAGTTGTTTTGTGATGTGAGGCAAGATCTTGTCTGTCATCCTACTCGACAATGTGTTCCTTATTTCTTGTTTCTCCATTATCATTTGCCTTATCCTATCCATCAGGGGTATTACAGGTAGTGACTTCTCATTCCTAATCCAACTGTTGAATGTCTCTGCTATGTTGTTAGTAACATAGTCACACTTTGATGCATGAGAGAACTTCCACTGAGTCCATATGTGCTTATGGTTGTCAGCAATCCATTTCATAGCCCTAGGTCAAGCTTTGTTCATAATGTCAAAATGATGCTGGTAGTGCTTCTGGTTGTAAGCCCTACTAGCTGGCCAGAGATGTTTCTTGAACACTGCACCTCTATATCTCTTATTGAAATTCTTCACAAGGTGTCGCATGCACTCTCTGTGTTCAACCCCATTTTGGAATACATATGTCACCCCTTGTCAATACCCTTGCCAGCATTTGTACTGATCACTAGTCAAGAGGAGACCCAATGGCAACCTGTAGCTGCTCAAAAAACCATTTCCAATTCTCAGCAGATTCAGACTCAAACACCCCAAAAGCAACTGGAAAAAGCCAATTATGTGCATCTACAACTGATGCTGAAGCGAACTGTCCTCTCCACCTCCTAGTTAAATGTGTAGAGTCCACACCAAGAAAAGGTCTGCACCCATTCATGAATCCATCAATACAACTCTTGAAAGCCACAAACATCCTAGTGAATTTTCTCCTGTTACCCTCCTGTGCCCAATCAATTTGCACAATGTTGCATGGATTTGTTCTCTCCACCTCAGCCTTGAAACTGTAAGCATCTTCAAAATTTTCATCCCATTTACCTCCTATGTCTTGTAAAGCCATCTGTATTCCATCCCACACAACATAATAGGACAACTTGATGTTGTATTTCTTTTCTAAATCTTTCTTAAGTGTTGCTGGGCTTTTTGTTGGTTCATCCCTCAGGATATCAATCACCCTATCCCTCACCCATGAATTGGTAGCCATGCAATTCTTGGTCGGCTTGGATGTGCTAGCACAAGTATGCTTTGCATACATCTTCTTTACCTGCATAAAAAGGCATAAGTCAAGCATGAGTTAAGAACTGTATGAAACCAAAAAAGGCTCAAACATGAGTTAAGAACTATATGTTACATACTTTCCAAGTCCTTCCATCTTGCAATTGAGAAGCATGGATCCTTCACTTGCATTTCTTCTTCTTGCTCTTACTTCCCTTGCAGTACCTCGGTACCTTTTGGACTCACTGTAAGGAGCTGCAATTTCAAACTCATTAAGCACCGCAAATTGCCTAATAGCCCTCTTAAAGGTATCCCCATCCTCAAATGTGACACCAAGGGCTATAGTTGGGTTCTCTAAGTTAGTTACATGCTCAGAAATCTCACACCCAGCTTCATCATCAACTAACAAATCATCATATTGAGTACAATCAGAGTCAGTAGGTTCTGCATCTTGGCCTTGCTCTTGGTCAGACATGTACTGGGCCTCATCATTCAAGCCCACATATTCTTCATCATCTTCCTCCCATGATACATCATCATCAATAACCCTTTTCCTAACTTTTTTCTTCTTTGCTTCAGCAGCCTCACAAGATCCATCAGAGCCAATAGAGTTAGCAAAATCAGAGTCACTATCTCCCACACTAAGTGACTGGACATCCTGTCCATCATCGACACTGTGATCAGTATGGCCACCAGAAAAACCAAGTAGAGGGGGATGACTCTGTGCACCAGTCTCATAACCAGCAGACATGCTCTAACTGTATGCCACTGCAACAGTATCATAAAAAGCCACAAATAAAGGCAGCCTCCTTAAGTCCCAAAAATTGGCAATAGCATGCATCAGAGCTGCATCAGTAGTTATAACTTCATAGGCTCTGGTGTCCTTGTCGAAATATGATAGATTGAAACCTTGATTTTTCCCATAAGATAATTTCACTGCTACCTCATCTGTCAAATCCCCCTCAAATTCATAGTGTCTCTATCTAGTATGAGCTGAAAATCTGATGCGTTGTGCGCCAAATGCCTACCGTCATCACAAGTCTCGACATAATGTGGCACACGAACAACTATCCTTAAAGCAGAACTACTGTCCATCCTAAAAAATGGACAAAAATAACAAATAAATCCCTAAATTCGGCCAAACTTCTACCCGCAACGAACCTAGCCTGACCCCAAGCACCCCAAGCAAAAAAGGCAAGGCAAGACTAGTAGAATGCATACTCGTTAGGAACCCATGACAGATTGAGGCCCTTCGACGGCGAATCAACACTCGGGCGGAGGCGCTTCGATTTCGGCGAAGCAACCATCTTCACGCGTCCATCAACTGACCAGGCGCCTACTGTGGTGGCGGGGCTGACACCGACGGCTGTGGCGGCGACAGAGACGGCGGATGTGGCAGGGACAGAGACGACGACGGCTGTGGGGGGAGAATGGGCTAGGGTTCCTCGTCGATCTCCCTTTGCGGGCTCCGATTCGAGCTGAGTCTGAGCCCGATGCAACGTGGTCCGTTTCGACCAGTTCGGCTCCAGTCAGGTCCAAGGGGCAACACTCGTCATTTCAGAAAGTTTCTCTCTCCCAAACACTTGAAATTGTTATTTTAATCGAAGCGGTGTCCACTACTGACTAATAACCATGAATTTGTAATGATACTTAGCAAAAAAAGCGTTGTTGCGATGTGCCCCATAATTTGATCTTTTTGCGGTGTCCTACAACAAAAATTCCCAAAAAGAAAAGGCTAAAAATGTAGGACTAAAATTCAGCACAGGGATCAAACATGGCCTTATTAGACCCAAAAATACAGTTTAAAAGTTAATGGAGCTCGAAACACCACCAAAAGTTAATGGACCTAAAATGCATTTTGAAAGTTAATGGGCCTAGATGGCATACCACCAAAAGTTAATGGACCCAAAATGCACTTTGAAAGTTAATGAACATGTATGACTTAACTCTAAAAAACCTAGTTCTCTCTTGTCATTGTTTATACTTTATACTCTTTCTTTCTATCGGCACTGAAGAACCCTGTTTTGAGCTTCTCTCAAAACAGTTCTTCCATCCATTCGAGAAAGTGAGGACTCTCATGTCATTTGTACTGAACACACAACCAGTTCGCTCGTTGTTTCTTTCAACACAATCTATCAGAGCTTCGATGCAAATTTCAGCTTTGAGCTTGCCTCTGAACCACCCTGTTTTGCTGCTGCAGCGGTGGCGGCAGCCTTGCTATGCATTTGTGCCTTCACTTCGAAGAGGAACACGTGGGCTTCCTCAAAGTGAGGACTCGTGGCTTTCTTCACGTTGTCGATCCAAGTGAGGATCCTCTCATGACCACCCAGAAATTTGTTCCGCGTATCGTCACCAAGAACCTGCAAGCCCCATATGTTAACACTGCAGTTAAACATAATCTCACAAAGTCTCTCCATTCTAAAGGAGAAGATAACAGCATTCTAGGAGCACCTCAATCAATAATCAATATTTTAACACTTGTTCAGCTCTTAACCTTGTTAATTCAAAATTCTCACAATGGCATTCACTATAATAAATTGAAGTCTGTATTTTGGTCTCAATAATATATAAAAAGATAGAACAAATACAGCAGGCCTAGTGTTATGCCCATGCTGCAATGATACCAAGCTTCCTGACAAGGAAATCATATACAATGGATTTAAAGAAGCAATGTACACACCTCCAACTGCATTATCTCACAAACAAGGCTTAGATCTGCGATGGATGGTTGGAGACTACCAAATAAGAACTTGGCGTCGCCTTTCAGCCATACGGATTCAATCCTTGCCAGGGATTGCATCAGCACTTTTTCTGAATGTTTTGTAGCCTCTGGACGTGGCCGAAGGCCAAGAAAAGGTGCCAACGCAGTGTAGTATACAAAGGTTCCTGCACAAGCATAAACATTCAATATATGACAAAGGGGGCATTTATTGAGACACAAAACTACATTACTAGGTGGCTGAAAAACGTATGATCTAGCACAGTTTGGGAGGATGGCCTATTTCCATTGAAAGATAACTTAATTGATGTGTGACTACACTGCACAGTCTCAGTTGAATACATAAAAGGTGTTGGATTAAAACAAACCAGATGATCAGTTGAGCCTTCAACACAAATCCAAACATAACCTATTTGTTCAGTTTGAGGAATAGAATGGGATATTCCATCACTAAGGCATGCATCATAAGCCAAGGCTGGAACACAGATAAGTACCAATGCCATCACACCAAATTCACAGGAATATAAGATGGATAGGGTGCAAACCAAATACCCAAATAATTCATGGTAAATGATTGCTCCACAATAGCCTAGAGGTACCTTCCATGAGTAACTTTGGTTCTCACCTGCACCAAGACGCAAATTTGAGTGATGCCAATCCAAGATTGAGTCAATTTTAGCTCTAGTAAACAAGTCAGCCGGATACCTATATGAGACAAAATATCAAAAACAGTGGCGATATATGACTCGCAACAATCATCAAAATATAACACACATTATCTTGTTCAGGTAAGGCAGGCACTTATCAATTTTCTGATATAGACCCACTATGCAATAAGAAATCTGTTTTTACTTTCAGCATCTGTTACAGAAAAACTAAGCAATCATGATCCTGCCTTATGAATCATGATCCAGCTTCAATAACTACTTCATAAATCAATCATTGCTGGAAAGTTAACTAGGTTTCTGGAAAAATTTATATAGCTTCTGCCAGCTTTTATACTTAAAATGCTATAGTAAAACATCTTTATAATGGCTAAAAACTCAAATTCTCTGTACAAACTCATCAGCTCTGAAGTTACTGAACTAACTCAATTTTCATGAAGAGACAGATCTGCTCTTTGACATACTAACAAAACAGAGCTGAAAAAAATGAGTTTATAACTTGATCAGACTACATCAAAGTCGTTACTTTGAATCTGACGGGGAAAGATTTTATATGCTGCACAAAGCAATTCATTTGTAAATGTCATCAGCTTACAAGTTACAGAAGAACACAACAATTCAATGTGATAAAGTTTCCAAAAGGTAGTCCAGAAGAAACAGCAACATTAAAAAAAAATTTAGAATCATTTCTACTATGTAATGTACCAGTGATCTGCAACTCCAGGGAAGACCGATGCAAGATACCTCAAAATGGCATGACTGTAAAAAAATGTCAAGTTTCATCAGAGTAAGTCAATTATCCCTTGTGAAGATATTTGAGGCGAGGAAATGAGAGTTGGATCAGTGCTCTGCAAAACAAGGGCAGAGGCACCTAAGATGTTGGCAACTGGAATTACAGTCTGCTATGCCCAATCCAATTACAATTACTTCAAACCAAATCTCAGGATCTATGCAACATGTACTAGAGCCTAGGAAAACTACACTAGTGATACTACACATATATAGTATCAGTAGTATTATTAGCAAAGTTCAAGCATGTAAAGTAAAGGGTGGTCCTAGTTATATGGACTCTGATTAAACAAACTTGTAGCAAGGTCTATAGCATTCGCTTGGGACATCAGATGCCTCCTAATCCCTTTTTGTACTTGTCAGTACTAAAATAACATTTGGTTTGTAAATTACATATGTCAAAGGGAAAAGGAAAAAAAAAGTGAATACAGACTTTGAACTAGCAATCAAGCTAATGTATTGAATCTATGTATGTGGATGTTTACAGATGAGGTTTCAACAAAGTTTGAGACAATCTGCAAGCAACTCATAAAACAGGGGAATCCACCCATGCAAGCTAGTTTTGATAGGGCGCACCTTTCAAACAGTTTAAACCTTCCATCGACTATTGCTGGAACTTGTCCCATTGGGTTTATCTCTGAAGAGAGGAGCAGCAATCAGGGGAAACCAAGCAGCTCGGCAAATACAAGCGAGATGAGTCATGAATTTTCAATTTTCCACCACCATCAGTGAAAAAAACATAAGCACATACTACTGATTCTTATAGTACACATAATTGGCACTCAATTTGGAACACAGGTGAAACAAGAAACAATTACAGCAATATTGGCCACAGAGAGGACGGAAATCAGGATTCAGGTGACTAATGGGGGGAAAAGGGGTACTTTTGAATTCAGGGGTGAGGTTCTGAGACTTGAACAGATCCACCGTGACCTCCTCAAAATCGATCTTGTTTACCCTGCACGCGGCGGCGGACATCAAGAATCGAGCGGCTGGACTGCTTGAACAACCGAACGGAGCAGAGTGCAGACCTACCTGCAGAAGATGATGACGGCGCGGCATGGTTGGGACCACCTGTGGGCGTATACCTTGATTGGCGACATGGTAGGGCTTCGCGAAGAAATCTGGAAGCTTCTCGGAGGACTGGCTTCCACTTCCGGGTTGGAGCTCTGCAGCCGCTGCGCTCTGCTGTTCTACTGTTGACGAAAACGAATCTTTCCTCAGCTCCTCGCGCGGAGAAAACAAGGAGAAGAGATAGCTTCACTCGGCACGTGGCAACCACCTCCTCCCGTTTCAACGACTGACGTTGAACCTGAAAGAAAAAGGTACCGACAAAGCGAAAATACAGATACTACTAAAATTTACCAGACATCCAACAATCTTGAAGAATCAAATATCTCAAGTTTAACCAAATTATTTAACCAAACTTAACTTATATGACACTATAATAATATTTATGATATCAACTAAATATCATTAAATTTTTTATCAATTATATTTTCATAGTGCGTCTATTTGATATCATAAATTGTTTTTAATTTGTTTCTATAATTATTAGTCAAGCTTGAGATATTTTGACTCTCTGATATTTTTGAAATGTCTTGTAATTTAGGATAGAGAGAGTATATAATATTGAGCTACAAAATCTACTCTCTTTATCTCAAAACAAATGTATGTCTCGTTTCTTAAGAAATCAAAATTTTGAATTTGATCAAATGTATAAAAAATATACTTATATTTATGATGTATTACATTAGATTGATCATAAAGTATGTTTTTATAATAAATTTACTTAGAAATATAAATATCAGTAATATTTTTCTATATTTTTAGTTAAACTTAAAAGGTTTGACTTCAATTCTTGACGTCTAAGATGTGTATTTATTTTAAGACAGAGGGAGTAAGGTTTGATTTCTTGGTATATGAGATGTGCATTTTAAGGGGTATAGTACTAGGCTAACAACTAGTTAATTAATATAAAATGCTAATTTAATAAAAGTAGTTAATTAATCCTTTACTATAATTAAAAAATTAAAATTAAATAAATATTCATTTAATAAATAGTTTAAAATAATATAAACTAGTTTATAAGAATATAAACTACAAGTACTTAAGTAGTCAACTAACTAGACTGATTTTTTAATCATAGCACCTTACTTAGCATTTTTTCGTTTTTTTAAACTAGCAAATTCATTAGTGTATTAGAGCAACTTCAGCTAGTGACCTCAAATCAGCGCCTGTCCTGATTTGAGGGTTTTAGTTATTTTTTATGGACTACTTTTTAGTCCACTATAACTGCAACCTTCATACTAGAGCCATCAAATCCATTATATATAGTAGACAGTGGCAAAAGGGACCTATTTGTCATTCGGTTATATCCACCATCATTTCAATTGACTGAGCCATGCGGATGTGGTGACATGAGGGCAAGGAACACCATTGTCATCCCAGCTGCCTACGCAATCGACTGAACTACGAGGGTGAGGATGTGCAGGGAATGTTTTTTTTAAGGAAAAAAAACTAGGGAGCTCACTATACACGCTTGGGTAATGCATGGGCCCCGGTGGTAGATTTGACAGCATCTAAGTGGAGATCCTATTGAATTGAGTTTTCTTTTTACTTTGGCATGAAAATGTAGGATAGGCGCCCCTATTTAGGAGCCCAGCTTATTACAGATGCTTACTCTGTCAGTCCAAAAAAAGCGTGGCGGTGCTCACACACTACTACACGAACGGCCTTTGGTCGGTGGCCCGAAATTCTCTTTAGTCCCGCCTCATTTTACGTCCGGGACTAAAAACATCTTTAGTCCCGGTTGGAAACACCAACTGGAACTAAAGGTTCCTGCCCAACGGCTAGGTTGTCAGGGCGTGTCAGGCAGGGAGCTTTAGTCCCGGTTGGGTTGGTGTTACCAACCGGGACTAAAGAATTCGTCCCGGTTGGTGGCTCTAACCAGGAGCAAATCGTGGACTTTAGTCCGGGTTGGTGTTACCAACCGGGACTAAATCTCCACGCCCCTATTTGAACTGTTCTCTTCTTCCCCCAGCTCTCACTATTTGCCCGAGAGCTCACATTGTCCTTGTGTTCTTGTTGTGTTCTTGCTTGTTCTTGATTCGTCTCCGGCCATCGATTGATTTCGACATTTTTATGCATCCTTCTACTTGTTTGAAAGGTTACTTACTCCGTCCTCTTATGTTTTATTGTAACGTATGCCATTTTCTTGCCCTCTAATAATCTCACTTGTTGGAAGGTTATTATTGCTAGTATGCGTTCGGAAATATTTCATGGATAATTAATTAGGAAAACTCATGGATTTTTTAATTTATTTTATTTAGGAAAACTAGAAAATATAGAATATTGGGTCAAATAATCAATTAAAACACACACACAAACACACAAACTTTAATTTATTTTACTCATTAAATCGTCATCCTCTTTCTTTTTTAAAGTTAAATTACTTGTTTGTTTTGTAATTTATTTACAAATATTAGAAAATTAGTAACGTGATATGTCATCTAATATGCAGACGATGACATGACATTGGATGTACAATGTCGATCGCCGCTCCAAAGAGTTCATTGATGGCGTGCATTATTTCTTAAGAGTGGCCGATGCAAACAAGCAGGATGGTTTCATGTGTTGTCCATGCGTCCTGTGTCAGAATCTGAGGGAATTTTCAAGCTCAAGGATTATTCACTCACACTTGTTGAAGTCAGGTTTCATGCTAAGCTATATTTGTTGGACCAAGCATAGTGAAACCGGGGTTATGATGGAAGAAGGTGAAGAAGAGGAAGAATTGTGCCCTGACGACATCATTGCTCAATTTGGTGACTTCACTGATACTGAAATGGGAGAAGGTGAAGAAGAGACAGGGGCAGAAGAGGCATTGGATGAAGATGATGCTTTTTCTAATGTCATTCGTGAGGCACAAATGGATTGTGAGGGCAAAAAGGAAAAGGCTAAGTTTGACCGCATGCTAGAGGATCACAAACAATTACTATACCCGACCGCCGAAGATGGGCAAAAGAAGTTGGGTACAACACTGGAGTTGCTACAATGGAAGGCAGAGAGTGGCCTATCCGACAAGGCGTTTGGGAAATTATTGAAGATCCAGAAAAAGATGCTTCCGAAGGGTAACGAACTGCCCAACACTATGTACGAAGCAAAAAAGATTGTCTGTCCTTTGGGATTAGAAATCGAGAAGATACATGCATGTCCTAATGACTACATCCTTTACCGTGGGGAGGGCTACAAGAATTTGAATGCGTGCCTCGTATGTTAAGCTTCTCGGTATAAGATCAAGAGAGATGACCCTGGCTATGTTGAAGGCGAAGAAAATCCCATGAAGAAAATCTCTGCTAAGGTTATGTGGTATGCTCCCATAATACCACGCCTGAAACGTCTATTCAGAATCAGGGACCATGCGAAGTTGTTGCGATGGCAGAAAGAAGACCGTAAGGTAGACAACATGCTGAGACATCCTGCTGATGGTTCCTAGTGGAGAGAAATAGGCAGAGAATACAAGGAGTTCGCAGACGACGCATGAAACTTAAGGTTTGGTTTAAGTACGGATGGTTTTAATCCTTTTGGGGACCAGAGCAGTAGTCATAGCACCTGACCTGTAACTCTGAGTATCTACAACCTTCCTCCATGGTTGCGCATGAAGCAGAAGTTTGTTATGATGTCGGTGCTCATCCAAGGCCCGAGGCAACCTGGCAACAACATCGATGTGTACCTAAGGCCATCAGTTGACGAACTCCTGCTTTTATGGAGCAAACCAGGTGTACGTACGTGGGATGAGTACAAACAGGAGCACTTTGACCTGCGAGCATTGTTGTTCGTAACAATCAATGATTGGCCTGCTCTAAGTAATCTCTCAGGACAAACAAACAAGGGGTACAATGCATGCACACACTGTTTTGATGACATTGAGAGTGTATATTTGAAAAAAATCTAGAAAGGTCGTGTACCTTGGACATCATCGGTTTCTTTCTACGAATCACCAGGCTAGAAAGAAAGGAAAGCATTTTAATGGCAAGCCAGACCACCGGAAGAAGCCTCACAACAGAACAGGAGAAGATGTACTTGAGATGGTCAAGGATCTGAAAGTAGTCTTTGGAAAGGGATAGGGCAGCGAGGCTATACCGAAAGACGCTGCTGGTCACGCACCAGTGTTTAAGAAGAAGTCGATATTTTGGGAGCTACCGTATTGGCAGATCCTTGAGGTCCGCCATTCGATCGACGTGATGCACGTGACAAAGAATATTTGTGTTAACCTTCTAGGTTTCATGGGTGTTTACGGGAAGCCTAAGGACTCACTTGAAGCACGGTAGGACTTGCAGACCATGAAAGAACAGGACATCCTGCATCCAGAGAAGACATCTGATGGACGTCAATACTTAAGACCTGCTAGCTACACCCTTACCAAGGAAGAGAAGAAAAGCATGTTTGAATGCCTTAGCAGCATGAAGGTCCCATGTGGACTCTCGTCCAACATAAAGCGTATAATAAATGTGCCAGAGAAGAGATTCCTAAACTTAAAGTCGCACGACTGCCATGTGCTTATGACGCAGTTGCTCCCAGTTTCTTTAAGAGGAATTCTACCTCCACATGTACGTCTGGCCACTGTGAAGCTATGTGCATTCCTCAATGCCATTCCTCAGAAGACAATCAATCCAATGGAACTAGCTACTCTACAGAATGATGTGGTTCAATGTCTTGTCAGCTTTGAGTTGGTGTTTCCTCCATCCTTCTTTGATGTCATGACACACCTCCTTGTTCACCTGGTCAAGGAGATCCAGATTCTCGGTCCTGTGTTTCTACACAACATGTTCCCCTTTGAGAGGTTCATGGGAGTACTGAAGAAATATGTTCACCAGCGTGCTCGGCCAGAAGGAAGCATCGTCCAGGGCTACGGGACAGAGGAGGTCGTTGAGTTCTGTGTTGACTTCTTTCCAGGCCTTGACCCGATTGGTCTTCCTGAATCGCGACACGAGCGCAGACTTAGTGGAAAGGGAACACTTGGAAAGAAAACATATGTTGGTGCGGAGGACGATTATTTCAACAAAGCGCACTACACGGTTCTTCAAAACTCATCTGTGGTGGAGCCGTATATCAAGGTACACAAGGATTCCCTACGATCCAAATTCCCTGGGAAGAATGAAGATTGGATCACGCGTCAGCACATGGAAACTTTCAGTGGTTGGTTACGAAAACAATGTCAAGGTGACGACACTATAGATGATCAACTGTATTTGCTGTCAAGGCAACCATCGTGGCACATCCTCACGTACAAAGGGTACGAGATAAATGGAAACACATTTTACACCATTGCCCAAGACAAAAATAGCACAAATCAAAATAGTGGTGTCCGCGTAGATGCCATAGACCCAAATGGGAAGAGACATACATACTATGGCCGCATAGAGGAAATTTGGGTACTAGACTATGCTCCTAATTTTAAAGTTGCTCTGTTCCGGTGCCATTGGGTGAAGACGAGTGGGGTAACTGTGGACAAGGAGTATGGGATGACAACAGTGGACCTAAATAGTGTTGGGTACAAAGATGAACCATTCGTTCTTGCTGCTGATGTGAATCAGGTGTTCTATGTGAAGGACATGTCTACAGAACCCAAGAAAGGGAAAACCGATGACAAATCAACTGACAAAGAGCCAAAACGCCATGTAGTTCTTTCATGGAAAAGAATCATTGTGGGAATTAAGGACAAGTCAAACATGTCAGAAGATTATGAAAGGGATGACCGAATCCCACCCTTCAGCGTGACGAAAGATCCAAGTATCCTGCTCAATGTAGAGGACACTCCATGGTTTTAGGAATGATCATAACCAAGGGTTTCATATGTCAAAAAGTTCACTACTTTATGTAATAACTGTAACAGATGTATTTTTTTCATGTTTTCTTTTGTTTTATCTTTTCAAATAACAGGACGAATGTACATCTGTATTAAAAGTTAGTCAAATAATGATTATTTTACTTAATAGATTTTCTATTTGACGCAGGATTATCGGACACGTGTATTTCGACAACTAATGATGCAACAACGAAAACTTAACGTTACATAGATGCAAAAACATACTTCATATACAAATCCACCACTTTTTTATTTTTAAGATGACCAATATATTTTTGCATTAAGTCAAATAGTACTCGTTATTTACATTAATTGACATTTGTAAAAGAAAGAATTTATGTTATAAAATTTTCTAGTGTACAATAGGACAAATGGGAATCCAAATGATATTTTTAAATATTTTTTGCCTACCATGTACATTACTATGTAATTAACAATAATAAACATAGTTATAAGATAAACCAACAAAACAAAAAACCAGAATTGTAAAAACAAAAAAAAACCTTTAGTCCCGGGCCGTGGCACCACCCGGGACTAAAAGTCATACCTTTAGTCCCGGGTGGTGCCACAACCTGGGACTAAAGGCCTTTTAGTCCCGGGTGATGCCACGGCCCGGGACTAAAGGTCCCCTAGGTATATAAACTTTCCCCATCTCCCAGGTAAGAACACTTGTCTTCCCCATCGCGACGCCTCCTCCACCGTCTCCCTCGTGCCGCTGCCATTGCCGTCCGGACTCGCGCCCTCGCGCCGCTGCCATCGCCGTCCGCGCTCGCGCCCTCGCGCCACTATCGTCGCCGTCCGCGCTCGCCTTCCTCGCCGTGCGCGCCGTCCTCGCCGCGGCACCGCCGTCTCCTCCTCCCGGTGGCCCGCGCGCGCGCACGCCGGCCATCGTCTCCCTCGCGCTGCCGTCCACCCTCGCGCCGCCGTCCGCGCTCGCCAGCCTCGTCGTCCGCGCTTGCCGGATCCGCGCTCGCCATCCGGCCTCCTCCTCTCCCTCTCTTCTCCTCTGCCCGTGCACCAGCACCCTTGCGCCGCCGGCCCCTTACACTGTCGGCGGGCGTTGTGCCTTGCCCATACGTACTACTCCCTCTCTACCTCCTCCGCCCGGCGGAGGACCTCGCCGCGCCGCCCGTCCTCCTCCTCCCTCTCTCCGCGCAGGCCTTGCCGTCCGCGCTGTCCTGTGCAGCAGCGCCGCCGCCGTCCGCGCTGTCATCGTCTGTGCAGCAACGCCGCCGCCGTCCGCACTGTCATCGTCTTGTGCAGCAGCACCGCCGTTGTCGTGTTTTGTGAGGTGAGGAAATGCTAATGTGGTTGGTTGTGTGATCGGCCATCGAGCCGACATCTCGTGTTTACTTGTTACCGACTGTCGAGCGAGATGTATGCTCGTCGTTTTGGTGACCACAGTAACGCGTGGACCCTAACCCTAAACCCTAAACTCTAGCCGACCGTCGATCTTGATGCAATCACTAAACTTAAATCCTAATCGCAAACCATAATCAACCTAAACCCTAATCAACCTAAACCCTAATCGTAATCCCTAATCATGAAACCCTAATCAACGTAAACACTATCTAATCATATCATATTTGTTGTTGTTTACATGACATATTCAGTTCTAACGTCTTACCCATTTATTTGCAGAAATGGATCCCCCGAATGACGACAACATGAACGATGTCATGATGGACATGATATTTGACAACGATGCCGGTGGATATGACGAATTCAATGCCGGTGACAACAATGAACAAGCATATGATGGGAGTCAGTACCTCGTAGATGATCTAGTAGATGCTCTAGATGAGCAACAAAACATCATGGAAGACAATACTGGCGAGGTATACATTCAGTTAGTATAGTGTGATGGCATGTTATACTTGTTATTTGTTACAAAGGCATGGGTGAGAAGGAACCAACAGAATGCCAGTAAGAAGAAATACCACCATCACTTGGGTTCAGGTGGCTACAAGAGTGCCATTCATAAGTGGCAAAAAATGGAAGAGGAGTTGATTGCCAAAGGCATCTTACCAGATTCTTACCACTGGCTGGAGCGTTGCAAGAATTGGTTTTTCGCTCACGGGGGTAACCTGGACGTTGAGACCGGAGCTGTGGTGTATGGAGAAAAAATCGTTACCGCAACAACCAGATTCGCTGAGGCTCGATGCTTAGTTGAAACAGGAGCGTGGATCTCGGACAGAGAGAGGGATGAGTTGACATACGCACTGGGGAATCCTGAGCATGGCGGGCGTACGAGAGGATATGGGGAGGTGTCTTGGGAGCTTGGCTTTGCGAAAGACAGAGAGTCATATAGAAGCCGCGTTAGAAAGAAGGTGGAAGAGGCGGCACGGTTTAAGAGGATGGAGGAAATGGTTCTCGAGTCCCAGAAAGAGGCCCGTGAAGCGAATGCACGCGGAGTACGTCTCGAAGAGAGAATGGAACAGGAGATAGAAAAGAAAGTGCAGACAGCTTTACAGAAGCAACATACTGCATCAGGGCTGATAGTCAACATCAGCCCCCCCGGCCAGTTAAAAAGTAGTTGTGCATCCATGGAGTTGCCAATGGCTAGAGATGACGCGAAACTGCGGTTCCCTGTGGATGACATCACTCAACCTCTCACAGTATGTGAGCTGCACATTCCACGGGGGACTGCCGCCGACACAGTCATGGTGGCTACTGGTTTTGTGTCTCCCGCGGATCCTACGAAGATCCCCAAAATCCATGGAGCAGTAATACCAGTTGGATATGCTGCTGTCTCGGTGGATCGAGTTGTCAAAGAGTTCATCAATGTGCAGCTTGACATCGAGGGAGGTGATGGGGAGAAGACGGTAGGAGATGCGGAGAAGGCATTCGTTTGCTGGCGGAAACGCTACATCATCATTCCTGGGGTATCCCCCAGTCCTCCGGCGCATCCTCCTCAGCCTAACCCTAGGTACGAATTAATCATATCTCGTTCTACATCACTAGCCCTAACAAATTTGTATTGCATTACTAAGTGGTTTAATCACATATAACTTGTTGTTTTGTCACGGTAGGCACTCCCCCACGCTAAGCCCAATAATAAATTCACCAAGTGGCCATAGTGTTGCAGACGATGACGGACTGGTGGGAGACACGGCTACATCTCCCTCTCCTCCACCGCCCGCTCCATCGCCTCCACGATGGTCACAAGCGAAGGCTTTGGCGTCGGCCCCACCGAAGCCGAAGAGGAAGAGAGTTGTCATTCACAAGAAAATTATCACCGCGAACACTGAGGAGGATGCACTACTCTCAAAGGTGCAAGATTTCTTCAAGAACTGCAAGGACAATAAAGCGAAGAAGGACGAGTCTCCGTACTTGTTGCTCAAACAAGGAGAACTAAGGAAAGCGGTGCGTGAGAGGGAGAAAAAGAGACGTGAATCTCTTAAGCCTTCCCCACTCTCAGACTATGAGCGCACAATGTCCAAGTCCATTGAAGTGGAGACAAAAAAGAAGAAAGTGGGCAAAGGTGTCCCATAGCTAGGGGAACAATCGCAGCACTCAGTGCCCCCGGGGATCAATGAATTTGGATCAAACACGATTCTCTCCGAACTCCTGCCTCTAGATATCGATTACAAAGGACTCGAAGATTTTCTCAAAGGTACAAGTTTACATGTGTTCCGAAGTGCTCAACGAAGAAACCTGCCCGAAAGCCATGGTAGTAGATGAGTGGATAAGGAAATATGAATTTGGAAGGAGTCTATACAATCTTGCGGCACTCAATGAACTTGGCACACAAATGTACAAGCTAAACAAGTGGTACATGGAGGCGTGCAAGAGTGCTGAGCCAGACGTCAATGATAATATTTGTGTCAGGATTAGACAACACGATTACTTCTGTGGCGATGACATTATGTACATCCAGTTCACTGAGTTACATCCGCTATGCCACATGAACGATCTGGACAAATCCCTCGTCAGTTGCTATTGTCTGTAAGTGAATCATTTTTTAGTAATCTCACGGTATAACATAATATACATATATATAAAGTAACATGTCTTTCTTTACAGGGACATTATAAGAGACCTTAGACTTATCAAGGAAAAGACGATTGGTTTTATAGATCCAAACATTATATTCAAGGACCCGAAGACTCCCTACGCCAAATGGAAAGATCAAACAGAGAGGAATCTTCGTAGGTTTTTGATCAACCAAAAGGAAAAGAAATATATACTCTTCCCATACAACATAGGGTGAGTGTGCACATTTTAGTTACTTACTCAATTCAGCATATCTATAAACAATTGCAGCTATCACTGGATACTCATAGTCTTCGTTATCCCTAAAAGTACAGTGTTGGTCTATGACTCGTTGCAAAAAAACTTGATGATTATAGAGATATGATCGACATTATCAAGGGGTAACTTGAATCTTTAGATATTATTGATTCCTGCTCTTTATACTCTGCAATAGTAAACAAACGATCAATTATTGGGCAGGGTTTGGTCTTGGTACGTTGAGAAGCACCGGCCAGAGCTGAAAGCGCCACTTCCAGATCCTATCGTTCTACAGTGGGTACTAAAGCAGCGGCAAGGAACCAACACTTGCGCATTCTACATCTGCGAGTACCTCGCAAATTTTGCAAAAAAGGACTCCTATTGACAAACAACGAGTACGTCATATGTATATAACAAAATTGTTTCACTTTTTAGTAGTTGCTATTAAATAAATCTTATGTATATTAATGTATTTTTCCTTTATTGCAAATTGAAGGAGCTATGGTTGAAGGAGCAAGTGATGGAACCGGTCAAGATCAAAGCACATCAAGAAAGAATTGCATGATTTCTGATGGACCAAGTCATCAATCCCAAGGGAGACTACCACTACAACCCTGCAGAACGACTAGTGCCTAACACAGATGAAGATTTGTATGACATTTGAGTCACGGGTCTATGAATTAGTGTTCAAACATGTCTGTGTCTAATGCTTTGATATACTGTTTCACTATATATAGCTTTAAGTTTCATTTTCTGTAATGCTTGAACTAAATATATGTTCGCGTATACATAGATTAGTAGCGGAGATTATACATAGATTAGTAGCGGAGAATACGTATTTAGAAATCTAATTGAAACCTATAACCAAAACAAATAAGAAACCAAAATGGAAAAGAAAATAAAAGAAAAAAAAACAGAACCTTTAATCCCAGTTGGTGTTATCAACCGGACCCTTTTAGTTCCGGTTGGTAACACCAACCGGGATTAAAGGTTCACCTTTAGTCCCGGATGGCTCGTCCCGGGTCATGGCCCGGGACTAAAGCCGCTTTGTGTAGCAGTGACACTTCGCTCCTATTGAATTGAGTTTTTCATTTTACTCTGGCATCAAAAGCTAGGGTACGCGCCTCTATTTATATTAGGACCAAGCCTTATTAGAGATACTTACTCTGTAAGTCAAAAAAAGTGTGGAGGTGCTCACACTTTGTCCCACCGGCCACCTGCTTCTTTGTTTCCATTGACTCACGAGAAGGAACCACCGCCATCATGGATGTGAACATGGTTAGTGTGACACTGAGTGTCGATTGCCAGCAGGTTCCACCACAAGCTTTCAGCTAGCCATATACTCTCTGCATCCAAAAATATTGAATTGCCATTTGCACTTTCTGAGAAATCAAATGCTTTTAACTTTGACCAAATTATACAATTTATAGTGCATATAATAAATGTCATTAGACTATTTGTTAATTTTGTAATCAAGTTATTTGAAGATATAAACTTGTGAAAATTTGGTCATCACACAATCCAAAACGACACGTATTTTGGGATGAATGGAGCACATCATTCAATTGTAACCAAAATGGTGGACAGACTGCTTGTTCTCGTGGAGGTTGTGAGTGAAACATTGGGTGTGTTGCGCAATTATTTTATTATAGAATTTGATGGAAACATGGCATTGACAAATTACAGGCATGCAGGAGCAATATGGTATTGGGATCCTGTCTCTGTCATGGGTGTCTATCTTAATCCTATTCAAACAAGGGTTCCATTATCATCCTCTGGAGCAGGTAGTTCCAGGACATCGGCGGTAAGGGGGGCTGGATGCTTGTTGCCACTAAAGGTGCACATGCAATGGTCCTCCCTTGTACACTTGTAGCTTTTCAAGTCGCTGTACTTACCGGTAGATTTTGAGCATTCTGCTTGGCAAAGATCTGCAGTGCATCCTGGTAGACTGACAACTATCACTGAATCTGCATGCAAATATGATACACAGGTGACTTTGTAAACCATAGGCACGATTCAAATTATATGTACATAAGACGTTGTAGACGTACCAAGGCAGGATGAGAGTGATGAAGACATTTTTAGCAGGACAATGCAAAGAGCTACGCTGACGGTCTTCATTATTGTCTCGCAAATTGATATATTGGGGATCTTGTTTTCTTGTATGCATAATGCTCTGTACGGTCCTGTTTTTATAGATGCAGTGGTGCATCTTAGGTGTAAGTTATCCACAATAGGGATACATGTATCCCACTATATTAGTGTTGAAGAACGTTCTTGCATGCACGATTTGATATCTTGCAACCACAAAAAATAAATGACAAACATCTTTGATCTTTATTTTGCAGACCTCGAAGCTTCCAAATTAATGATGAGGTATCTCCATTGTAGTGCAAAGGATGCATTGGTGGAGGGTATGCAGTTAAAGGAGTAGTCACTGAGTTACATGTTTGAGTAGCCGTAGGGCTAGGCACATTTACAGAAAAAACCGATTACCGAATTTGAACCAAAACCAAACCGATGTGTAGGTCATTTGGTTTAGCATCGGTTTTCCGAGCCACACTCAAACGAAACACAGTTTACACCGAATGTTATGAGTAGAAGCTATGCATTCATCAAACATACCGCCACCTGCAGAGCCCAGAAAACCCACTGTAATCAGACAGGGCCCTCACAGTCCTAACCACGTGCTCGCCCTTCGGAGTGCCCTAGTGCAAGAAAAACGGCAACAGTGGTGTCCCATCTGCGGCCGACGGGACATTGGCGCTGAAAAGATGCAACAGTGGCAGACATCGATCACATCTGCGGTGGGACCATGGCGGTGTGGTAGCACCAGGAACGACACCTCAGGAACGGTAGGCATGGAGCGATAGGGGTGGTGGGCTGCTGCTGGTCTTCTGCTGTGTGTATTCGGTAAAAACTGAACATCAAACCAATACACTGAAAGCCAAAGTAGTTGATTTTGATTTTCTACAACATCGATTGGGTGTTATTAGTTTCCCAAAACCAAATTTACCATATACCAATAACCGAAAGAACCGTTTGCGCCCCCCAAAGGACTCATTATGGATCCAACTAAAAAATAGGTTAAATAATCTTCAAGATGGCTGCTGCAAACCCCTTCACTGATTGGTCCTTCATGTGACACGTCTTAGGTGTAAGTTATCCACAATAGAGATCGATATATGTCATCTTCTATATTAATGCTGAGCTATAGTATATCTTTCCTGTATGATTTGATATCTTGTACCAATAATAAAAAAAATGAGACCTATATTTGATCTTGATTTTGCACAACTTGAATCCTCCAAATTAATGCTGAGTTACCTCGATTGGTATGGTTCACATCGGGAAAGGTTATTGGTTAGTGCAATGGAAGGAACAATCATTGCATTCTCACTTGATCGAGGACTAGCTGTGTCTGCATCCAATGAAACAAGAGGTTAAATGTTCAAGATGACTGGGCCGGTGCACCTATTCACTGATCAGCGGACGCCGTCAAGGTCAAATCAGTATTCATAGAGTGGAAATACACGGGGACAGATAATGTTCATAGCATTACAATTTACATGTACACTTCGTCAGTAGCTATTTCTAGCTGTTCTGATGAAGGCAGTGTCACTAACTTCATACAAAACAAATTACACCTATGAGACCTTGTAAATAGGGAGAATTTAAGTGTTCAATGTTGCTAGATAGCTTAAAACCGCCAATGAGAACTAAACACAAAAAATTGAGACATGAATTTTCTTCCA
>CM039133.1:11757801-11785999 GCA_022036555.1 Microstegium vimineum
TCACCTTTAGTCCCGGATGGCTCGTCCCGGGTCATGGCCCGGGACTAAAGCCGCTTTGTGTAGCAGTGACACTTCGCTCCTATTGAATTGAGTTTTTCATTTTACTCTGGCATCAAAAGCTAGGGTACGCGCCTCTATTTATATTAGGACCAAGCCTTATTAGAGATACTTACTCTGTAAGTCAAAAAAAGTGTGGAGGTGCTCACACTTTGTCCCACCGGCCACCTGCTTCTTTGTTTCCATTGACTCACGAGAAGGAACCACCGCCATCATGGATGTGAACATGGTTAGTGTGACACTGAGTGTCGATTGCCAGCAGGTTCCACCACAAGCTTTCAGCTAGCCATATACTCTCTGCATCCAAAAATATTGAATTGCCATTTGCACTTTCTGAGAAATCAAATGCTTTTAACTTTGACCAAATTATACAATTTATAGTGCATATAATAAATGTCATTAGACTATTTGTTAATTTTGTAATCAAGTTATTTGAAGATATAAACTTGTGAAAATTTGGTCATCACACAATCCAAAACGACACGTATTTTGGGATGAATGGAGCACATCATTCAATTGTAACCAAAATGGTGGACAGACTGCTTGTTCTCGTGGAGGTTGTGAGTGAAACATTGGGTGTGTTGCGCAATTATTTTATTATAGAATTTGATGGAAACATGGCATTGACAAATTACAGGCATGCAGGAGCAATATGGTATTGGGATCCTGTCTCTGTCATGGGTGTCTATCTTAATCCTATTCAAACAAGGGTTCCATTATCATCCTCTGGAGCAGGTAGTTCCAGGACATCGGCGGTAAGGGGGGCTGGATGCTTGTTGCCACTAAAGGTGCACATGCAATGGTCCTCCCTTGTACACTTGTAGCTTTTCAAGTCGCTGTACTTACCGGTAGATTTTGAGCATTCTGCTTGGCAAAGATCTGCAGTGCATCCTGGTAGACTGACAACTATCACTGAATCTGCATGCAAATATGATACACAGGTGACTTTGTAAACCATAGGCACGATTCAAATTATATGTACATAAGACGTTGTAGACGTACCAAGGCAGGATGAGAGTGATGAAGACATTTTTAGCAGGACAATGCAAAGAGCTACGCTGACGGTCTTCATTATTGTCTCGCAAATTGATATATTGGGGATCTTGTTTTCTTGTATGCATAATGCTCTGTACGGTCCTGTTTTTATAGATGCAGTGGTGCATCTTAGGTGTAAGTTATCCACAATAGGGATACATGTATCCCACTATATTAGTGTTGAAGAACGTTCTTGCATGCACGATTTGATATCTTGCAACCACAAAAAATAAATGACAAACATCTTTGATCTTTATTTTGCAGACCTCGAAGCTTCCAAATTAATGATGAGGTATCTCCATTGTAGTGCAAAGGATGCATTGGTGGAGGGTATGCAGTTAAAGGAGTAGTCACTGAGTTACATGTTATGAGTAGCCGTAGGGCTAGGCACATTTACAGAAAAAACCGATTACCGAATTGAACCAAAACCAAACCGATGTGTAGGTCATTTGGTTTAGCATCGGTTTCCGAGCCACACTCAAACGAAACACAGTTTACACCGAATGTTATGAGTAGAAGCTATGCATTCATCAAACATACCGCCACCTGCAGAGCCCAGAAAACCCACTGTAATCAGACAGACCCTCACAGTCCTAACCACGTGCTCGCCCTTCGGAGTGCCCTAGTGCAAGAAAAACGGCAACAGTGGTGTCCCATCTGCGGCCGACGGCACATTGGCGCTGAAAAGATGCAACAGTGGCAGACATCGATCACATCTGCGGTGGGACCATGGCGGTGTGGAGCACCAGGAACGACACCTCAGGAACGGTAGGCATGGAGCGATAGGAGTGGTGGGCTGCTGCTGGTCTTCTGCTGTGTGTATTCGGTAAAAACTGAACATCAAACCAATACACTGAAAGCCAAAGTAGTTGATTTTTGATTTTCTACAACATCGATTGGGTGTTATTAGTTTCCCAAAACCAAATTTACCATATACCAATAACCGAAAGAACCGTTTGCGCCCCTAAAGGACTCATTATGGATCCAACTAAAAAATAGGTTAAATAATCTTCAAGATGGCTGCTGCACCCATTCACTGATTGGTCCTTCATGTGACACGTCTTAGGTGTAAGTTATCCACAATAGAGATCGATATATGTCATCTTCTATATTAATGCTGAGCTATAGTATATCTTTCCTGTATGATTTGATATCTTGTACCAATAATAAAAAAAATGAGACCTATATTTGATCTTGATTTTGCACAACTTGAATCCTCCAAATTAATGCTGAGTTACCTCGATTGGTATGGTTCACATCGGGAAAGGTTATTGGTTAGTGCAATGGAAGGAACAATCATTGCATTCTCACTTGATCGAGGACTAGCTGTGTCTGCATCCAATGAAACAAGAGGTTAAATGTTCAAGATGACTGGCCGGTGCACCTATTCACTGATCAGCGGACGCCGTCAAGGTCAAATCAGTATTCATAGAGTGGACTACACGGGCACAGATAATGTTCATAGCATTACAATTTACATGTACACTTCGTCAGTAGCTATTTCTAGCTGGTTCTGATGAAGGCAGTGTCACTACTTCATACAAAACAAATTATCACCTATGAGACCTTGTAAATAGGGAGAATTTAAGTGTTCAATGTTGCTAGATAGCTTAAAACCGCCAATGAGAACTAAACACAAAAGTTGGAGACATGAATTTTCTTCCACGATACTTCACTCAAACCTTGAAAATTAGAAAATGCGAGGCAATTTACGTCTCTTTTAGGCATAATGAAGATCATTTCTTTGTTCTTAGTGTGGCTATGACTTGATTTTTTTATCTATGTAAAATCCAGACATCGGTCTTTGGACTAATTAGAATCTATCATGGTCCACCAGCACAATGAACCTAATATATATGTCTAGAAAAGCACATTGAGTATGCGTGGACTGTGATTTTAGACAAGGAGAAAATAATGTCTGGTCTGGCTTGGGTCGTTCTTGTGACTCAAATATATATATATATTTTTTAAAATCCATGGGTAGTCAAGTCAAGCCTAGCATGCAGGAGGGAGTGTTTGCAGTCTTTTACACTGGGCAGCCGCCCGTCAGCCATGAGAGGCTCAGCCTGGTCCTATGAGGCAGAGCCATGCTTGTCAGGTCGTCTTGCATATGGGCGCTCGTGCGGCCCCGAGTCTCGAACTCGTGGGGGCACCGCGGCATCGGCCGGTGACGACGATGGGGCCACACTGGTCCGCCATGCCGCGGTACGGCCGCTGATCAACCATGATGGAGCAAGCTGCGCGGTACTGTCGAGGCCGGGACGCGGGTGCGGCGGATGTGTGCCGGCTGGTATTGGACGATCACAGGTGGATGCAGCCATGAACGGCCTGTGCGTTCAACCTGTTTGTATAAATGTCTGAAAGAAGAAGAGAAGGGAATGAACTGAGGGGTAACTCCACCACGTCCTACCACTGTGCAGCCAAATAAACAAAATCCTTGTCTAGCTTAGGGCCTGCCTTTGCAGGTTAAAATAACCAAACACGGTAAACTGCACCTATTAGACCAGCCTCGGCCTACCCAGGCCGAACTTAGCTTAGCTTAGCTCATCTTTGTAATATTTCTTGTACACTGTTTTAGCCAAACAGGCGGCCCGGCACCGGCACTATGCGGCATGACGTTCTACCGTGCCATGCCATCTCGGGCCACCATGCCGAACTCTTAGCCCAGGCATGGCACACTATGGCTCCTTAACCATGCCGTTCCATTCCGATAGTCACCGTGACCCACCGTGACCGTGTTGGGCCATACCTACAAGGGAGGAGCTCAAGAGCTCGCCGTGCCTCGTCTTGTCACCGGCGCGACGAACACGCCATCATCGAGCCACTCCTCGACCCGCTGCGCTCCTGAGTCAACTGCATGGTTGCAGCCATTGCCTCGTGCAAACGGCGTCGCACCGCCGCAGCTGTGCCTCGCGTTGCTGCCGTCGTAGCCACGCCTTTGAGGAGAAGACGAGCGGGGGAGGGCTAGGACAGCCTGCTGCCGGCCTAGGGAGCAGTCGATGGAGAGGCCCCAAGAGGATTCTGCACTTGGGACTTGGGAAGAGGATGGGAACGGGAGGAGCAACGAGCAAATGAAAGGGCGTCTGGGACGGCCGAGGGAAAATGAGAGAAATGACCGAGAGTTGCTTTTATACTTAGGTCATACTTGTTTCAACTCAATCAAACGGTTAGAGATACTATAAATCTATCCAACGATTGAGAATAATTGGACCATCATCGTGATGATCCATTAATTGTGTCATGCCCATGCCGGCACTATGGGTCGGACTTGCGGCCCAGGCATGGCCGCGCCCTAGATCATGCCTGCACCGGCATTGGCACTATGAACCTCATCCCCGGGCCATCTATGCCACCAGGTTGTTTGTGTTGGGCAGCGTTGTGCACAATAGTCCTAGGACTGATTCATTATATGGTCAAGTGCTAAGGCTTTCTCGATTGGCATAACTCGATCGACCTAAACCTGAGGAAATCATCAGCTGGTCTATTTGAAAATACAAAACTCAGCATGTCCTCAAATAATCTAGAATGTTGGATAAATATTGGGTGAATGAAAGTATATATCTGAAAGATGCGCAATCATTTTATTACACTGAGATGGAAACAGGTCATGGACAAAATTACATGCAAGAGCTGGCAATATATATAGCATTTTCTGCCGTCATATGTAACGTCCCCATCCATTGCCTGTGTCAATTTTAATCCTGTATATATTCAAGAAAGTTCCATTATATTATGGTCCTCTGCAGCAGCTATAATCCCATGACTTCTGTAGTAAGGGGCAGATGCTGTTGCGGAACATACAAGCATTGACAATGATCCGCCGTCTCACAGAAGGACATCTTTGCCACTGCGCCATTCTTATTTGCAAACTCCAAGCATGTTGTTTTGCAAAGCGATGGAGTGCATCCAGGTAAAGGGAGACTTATCCTCAGAACAGCTACATGCATCCATATATGATCCACAGATGAGTTTTGAAACCACGTAAGGATGGGATTACTGTAACTACATAAGAGCTAGGTTATATACGTACCATCCTTTGAGAATGAGAGGGTTGAAGACATAATCACCAGGACAAAGCAAAAAGCTGTGCACACGGACCTCATTGTCTTGCTGATTATGAGTGGCAAGTGAAGAACAGTATTGGTATATACTTGTTGGACTTATATAGGACATACACGCAGTGGCACATCTTAATGTTGATATGTATCTACAATAGAGATATATATGGATACATGGAGGTGGTACATCTTAATGCTGATATATGTATCCACAATAAAGATAAATATGTATACTTGGCACATATTAATGTTGAAATATGTATCCACAATAGAGATATATATGGATACATATAGTGGCACATTTTAATGTTGATATACGTATCTACAATAGAGATATATATGGAGTGGCACATCTTAATGATGATATGTATATCTATGTCATACGCAGATAGTCAAATTGATTAATGGGTGGTCTCGCACTAAGATCAATGTACACACAACTCAATACAACCTGAAATAATATAGTTCTGAGCAAAGAAAGGTACATTAGTGTGGCTATGACCAATTTTTTTTATCTACTCCCTCTGTCACTTAAAGAATTAATTCCTAGAATTCATGTTAGTTAAGTTTTTTTTTTAACTTTGACTAATTTTATAGAAATATATAATAACATCTATGACTTAAAATGAGTAGCACGTGAAAATATGTTCTATGTTAAACCTAATAATACTAATTTGATATCATAAATTCCAATGTATTTTTTCTAAAAATTTAGTTAAAGTTTATTAAGTTTGACTTAAGAGACAACTATCACGGACGGAGGAAGTATGTAAAATCCAGACATCGGTCTTTGGACTTAGAATTTATTTATCATGGTCCACCAGCACAATGAACCTAATATGTCTCGAAAAGCACATTGAGTATGCGTGGACTGTGATTTTAGACAAGTAGAAAATGTGTGGTCTGGCTTTGTGACTTTTGTCTCAAGTCAAGCCTAGCTAGCATGCAGAAGTGTTTGCAGTCTTCGACACTGGGCAGCCGCCCGTCAGGCATGAGAGGGCTCAGCCTGGTCCTCTATCTGGCAGAGCCATGCTTGTCAGATCGTCTTGCGTATAGGCGCTGTGGTGGCGCCGTGCGGCCCCGAGGCTCGAACTCGCGGGGCGCCGTGGCATCGGCTGGTGACGATGGCGGCCACACTGGCTGGTCCGCCATGCCGGAGCAAGCTGCACGGTACGGCGAAGGCCGGGACGCGGGAGCGACAGATGTGTGCCCGTGGAGGCTAGTATTGGACAAACACAGGTGGATGCAGCCATGAATGGCCTGTGCGTTTCAACATGTTTGTATAAATGTCTGAAAGAAGAAGAGAAGGGAATGAACTGAGGGGTAACTGTTGTACCACGTCCTACCACTGTGCAGGCAAATAAACAAAATCCCTGTCTAGCCTACCCTGCCTTCTGCTGGTTAAAATAACCAAACACGGTAAATTGCACCAGCCTCGCACTACTACAGAATCTAACATCGCTGTCGGTCCATCAAAGCCGGTTTGTGTTGGGCCGGCATTGATGACAGGGGCCTCTTTACTTTTAATTTATCTTCTGCAGGGGCCTCCAGTTTCTAAAAAAAAAAACATACAAAATACGCAAAACCGTCTTAACAAACAAACAGTCCATTATTCTTGTCCGGTAGATCGAGCCATGCTAGTCAGGATAGTATAGAGAGCCACACCCATTACTAAAGTCGTTATAGATCTCAGGGAGAGTAAACTGCCACCAACACCACCCAGGTCATTCGTGTAAGGCAGCGTACGTGAGCACAATAGTTGTAGGGCTTTCTCGATCGGCATAACTCGATCGACCTAAGCCGACCTGAGGAAATCATCAACGCAGGTCTATTTGAAAATACAAAACTCAGCATGGCCTCAAATAGTACGTCTAGAATGTTGGATATATATTGGGTGAACAAAAGTATATATAAGAAAGATGCACCATCATTTTATTACAGTGAGATGGAAAAAGGTCATAGATAAATTACATGCAAGAGCTAGCAATTTATATAGCATTTTCTGCCGTCATGTAACTTCCCCATCCATTGCCTGTGTCAACTTTAATCCTGTATATTCAAGAAAGTTCCATTATATATCATGGTTCTCTGCAGCAGCTATAATATGACTTCTGTAGTAAGGGGCGGATAGATGCTGTTGCGGAACTTACAAGCATTGACAATAATCCGCCGCTTCACACAAGGACTTCTTTGGCACTCCGCCATTGTTGTTGGCAAATTCCAAGCATCTTGTTTCGCAAAGCGATGGAGTGCATCCAGGTAAAGGGAGGCTTATCTTCAGAACATCTACATGCGCATATATGATCCACATATTAATTTTGAAACCGCGTAAGGATGGGATTACTGTGACTACATAAGAGCTATGTTATATACGTACCATCCTTTGAGGATGCGAGGGTTGAAGACATAATCACCAGCACAAAGCAAAGAGCTGTACCGCACACGGACCTCATTGCCTTGCTGATTATGAGTGGCGCAAGTGAAGAACAGTATTGGTATGTTTGTTCGACTTATATATATAATATTGATATATAATGTTGATATATGTATCCGCAATTGAGATATATGGATACATGCAGTGGCGCGCACATCTTAATGTTGATATATATATATATATATATATATATATATATCCATAATAGAGATAAATATGTATATTTTTAGTGGCACATATTAATATTGAAATCTGTATCCACAATTGAGATATATATGGATACATGCATTGACACATCTTAATGTTGATATATATATATATATATATATATATATATATATATATATATATATATATATATTCTCTATATAGGGTCCGGGAGCCTTGGGCTTCCCATTATTTTAGGGAAGCCCCAGCCGGATGGCTCGGGGCTCGGGCTTCCCCAACCTTATGGAAAGCCCAAGGCTTCATATATAGTCTCTAGCTATTGGGAGCCTTGAGCTTCCCATTATTTTGGGGAAGCCCTAGCCGGATGGCTCGGGCTTCTCCAACTTTATGGGAAGCCCAAGGCTTCATATATAGTCTCTCTCTTTCTATATATATATATATATATATATATATATATATAGGGAGAGTATATTCAATAGGTAGTTACAGAATAAGTTAGTATGTAGCCACCTTCATTTATGATAATTTTACATACTCATTTACGATAAAGTGAATACATATTTACGATAGTCGTGTTACGATAACACACGGAGATATTTACTTATAATGTTGTTGTAAAACCACATAGTAAGGAGTTACTATAATCATGTAAACGAGTATAATAATTATTGTAAATCAAAGTGACTATAGAATAAGTTATTTTGTAGCTAGCTATAGAGATAGCCTGCTCCATGTCGTGTGCCTCTGTGCGGCAAGGAACATAGCCATGGTGAGCTAGATGAGAATGGTCCATCGCATCTCACGTTCAACTCGGTAACTAAGCGTCCATATTAGCCAGAAGATAAACAAAAACAAGGAACTACATATTACGGCGGAGGATATACATACCAACGTACACATACACACATGCCACACCGCCGGCGGTGACAAGATCGGGGGCAAACATCCATTCTCGATCAGCATTTATGTCGTTGGTGGACGGCAGCGGCCGGCCATCTCGACGGGCACACGGCTGCAATTAACATCGAAAAAAATAGATCGACTAAATAAATAACTCCATGTAACACTATAGTTCAGATCCGAGAAAAATGCAAGGGGGCAGCGTATCTTTTAGTCCGCTTTTGCCGTCAATTATCCAGCTTGTTTTTTAGGGAATCCGGCTTGTTAATATTCACGTATATACGTGCGCCGTCGTCCGTACACTGCTACACAAAGCGGCTTTAGTCCGAGGCCAAATTGGCCTTTAGTCCGGGGCCATGACCCGTGACGAGCCATCCGGGACTAAAGCCCCCTCTTTAGTCCCGGTTAGTTGCCCCGGACCTTTAGTCCCCAACCGGGACTAAAAGGGTCTCCAGACTGGGCCACTCGGCCAACCCTTTTAGTCCCGGTTGGTAACACCAACCAGGGTTAAAGGTTCTGTTTTTTTATTTTCTTTTCCATTTTGGTTTCTTATTTGTTTTGATTATAGGTCTCAATTAGACTTCTAAATACATATTCTCCGCTACTAATCTATGTATAATCTTCGCTACTAATCTATATATACGCGAACATATATTTAGTTCAAGCATTACTGAAAATGAAACTTAAAGCTATATATATATATAGTAAAACAGTATATCAAACCATTATACACACAGACATATGTCTCGGCTTGACGGCCGGTCACAAGTAAACACGATGTCGGCTCGATGGCCGAGCATACACAGCCACGCCCTCGCCTCGATGGCCGATCATACACACGACCTTGGCTCGATGGCCGATCACACAACCAACCATTAACATTTCCTCACCTCACGGGTCACGACGGCGGTAGCGCTGCTGCACAAGACGACGATGCACACGATGACGACGGCGCTATGCAGAGGACGGGCGCGTTGGAGCTGTGCAGAGGACATGCGACGATGACGTTGGCGCTGTGCAGAGGACGCAGAGGACGAGCGACGACGATGTGTTGGCGTTGGTGTTGGCGTTGTGCAGACGACGAGGCAGGTGAGCGCGGACGGTCAGCGCGGTGAGCTGCGAGATGGCCACCGGGCGGAGAGAGGGAGGAGGAGGACGGGCGGCGCGGCGATGTCCTCCGCCGGGCGGAGGAGGAAGAGAGGGAGTAGTACGGGGCCGGCGGCGCAAGGGGCCGGCGCGGGGCAGAGGAGAAGAGAGGGAGGAAGAGGATGGCGAGCGCGGATCTGGCGAGAGCGGACGACGAGGCTAGCGAGCGTGGACGGCTGCGCGAGGGTGAACGGCGGCGCGAGGGAGGGAGGATGGCCGGCGTGCACGAGTGCGGGCTGCTGGGCGGAGGAGACGGCGCGGACGGCACGCACGGCGAGGAAGGCGAGCACGGACGGCGATGGCGGCGGCGTGAGGGAGATGGTGGAGGCGGCGGCGCGAGATCGATCGAGGAAGACGACTGTGCTACCTGGGGAGATGGAGGTTATATACCTAGGGGACCTTTAGTCCCGGGTCGTGGCACCACCCGGGACTAAAAGGCCTTTAGTCCTGGGCCGTGGCACCACCCGGGACTAAAGGTATGACTTTTAGTCCGGGTGGTGCCACGGCCGGGACTAATGTTTTTTTTTTGTTTTTACAATTCTGGTTTTTTGTTTTGTTGGTTTATCTTATAACTATGTTTATTATTGTTAATTATATAGTAATGTACATGATAGGCAAAAAAATATTTAAAAATATCATTTGGGTTCCCATTTGGCTTATTGTACACTAGAAAATTTTATAACATAAATTCTATTATTTTCTTTTACAAATGTCAATTGATGTAAATAACGAGTACTATTTGACTTAATGCAAAAATATATTGGTCATCTTAAAAATAAAAAAGTGGTGGCTTTGTATATGAAGTTTAGGGAATCCTTGTGTACCTTGATATACGGCTCCACCATAGATGAGTTTTGAAGAACCGTGTAGTGCGCTTTGTTGAAATAATCGTCCTCCGCACCAACATATGTTTTCTTTCCAAGTGTTCCCTTTCCACTAAGTCTGCTCTCGTGTCGCGATTCAGGAAGACCAATCGGGTCAAGGCCTGGAAAGAAGTCAACACAGAACTCAACGACCTCCTCTGTCCCGCAGCCCTGGACGATGCTTCCTTCTGGCCAAGCACGCTGGTGAACATATTTCTTCAGTACTCCCATGAACCTCTCAAAGGGGAACAAGGAGGTGTGTCATGACATCAAAGAAGGATGGAGGAAACACCAACTCAAAGCCGACAAGACATTGAACCACATCATTCTGTAGACTAGCTAGTTCCATTGGATTGATTGCCTTCTGAGAAATGGCATTGAGAAATCCATGTATCTTCTCGATTTCTAATCCCAAAGGACAGACAATTTTTCTTTCTCCGTACGTAGTGCTGGGAAGTTCGTTACCCTTCGGAAGCATCTTTTCTGGATCTTCAATAATTTCCCAAACGCCTTGTCGAATAGGCCACTCTCTGCCTTCCATTGTAGCAACTCCAGTGTTGTACCCAACTTCTTTTGCCCATCTTCGCCGGTCAGGTATAGTAATTGTTTGTGATCCTCTAGCACATGGTCAAACTTAGCCTTTTCCTTTTTGCCCTCACAATCCATTTGTGCCTCACGAATGACATTAGCAAAAGCATCATCTTCATCCAATGCCTCTTCTGCCCCTGTCTCTTCTTCACCTTCTCCCATTTCAGTATCATTGAAGTCACCAAATTGAGCGATGATGTCGTCAGGGCACAATTCTTCCTCTTCTTCACCTTCTTCCATCATAACCCCGGTTTCACCGTGCTTGGTCCAACAAATATAGCTTGGCATGAAACCTGACTTCAACAAGTGTGAGTGAATAATCCTTGAGCTTGAAAATTCCCTCAGATTCTAACACAGGACGCATGGACAACACATGAAACCATCCTGCTTATTTGCATCGGCCACTCTTAAGAAATAATGCACGCCATCAATGAACTTTTTGGAGCGGCGATCGACATTGTACATCCAATGTCATGTCATTGTCTGCATATTAGATGACATATCATGTTACTAATTTTCTAATATTTGTAAATAAATTACAAAACAAACAAGTAATTTAACTTTAAAACAGAAAGAGGATGTCGATTTAATGAGTAAAATAAATTAAAGTTTGTATGTTTGTGTGTGTGTTTTAATTGATTATTTGACCCAATATTCTATATTTTCTAGTTTTCCTAAATAAAATAAATTAAAAAATCCATAAGTTTTCCTAATTAATTATCCATGAAATATTTTCGAACGCATACTAGCAATAATAATCTTCCAACAAGTGAGATTATTAGAGGGCAAGAAAATGGCATACGTTGCAATAAAACATAAGAGGACGGAGTAAGTAACCTTTCAAACAAGTAGAAGGATGCATAGAAATGTCGAAATCGATCGATGGCCGGAGACGAAGCAAGAACAAGCAAGAACACAACAAGAACACAAGAACAATGTGAGCTCTCGGGCAAATAGTGAGAGCTGGGGGAAGAAGAGAACATTTTAAATAGGGGCGTGGAGATTTAGTCCCGGTTGGTAACACCAACCTGGACTAAAGTCCACGATTTGCTCCCGGTTAGAGCCACCAACTGGGACAAATTCTTTAGTCCCGGTTGGTAACACCAACTGGGACTAAAGGTCTCTGCCTGACACGCCCTGACAACCTAGCCGTTGGCCAGAGACCTTTAGTCCCGGTTGGTGTTTCCAACCGGGACTAAAGGTGTATTTAGTCCCGGACGTAAAATGAGGCGGGACTAAAGGGGATTTCGGGCCATCGATCAAAGGCCGTTTGTGTAGTAGTGGTATCCCGTTAGCTCCATATAGCACCCCAAACGTGACCCGTTAAATCGTGCGTGGAATAGACTGCAGGAGGTGGCGAGAGTAGATACACGCAGGAGTAAAAAGGAATTACCCTATATATATATATATATATATATATGTGTGTGTGTGTGTGTGTGTGTGTGTGTGTGTGTGTGGATACATGTAGTGGTATATGTCGTGCGCAGATAGTCAAATTGATTCATGGGTGGTCTCGCGCTAAGATCTATTTCAAAGTACACAAGTCAATACAACCTGAAATAATATAGTTCTAAGCAAAAGAGAGATGCATACATTGCGAGTATATGAAAGATGCACAATTATTTGACTAGGGTTTGCTGGAAATAGGTGATGGCCAGATATTTACATATGGAAGGACAATATTATTCTATCCATCCTTGGTTTCAGTTTTAATCCTATATATTCAAACCAAATTTCCATTATCATCCTCTGCATCAGCTAATCCCATGACTTTGGTGGTATGGGGCAGATGTCGTCGGAGGACGAAACTTGCAATAGCAAAGTTTTTTTTGTCTCATAGTAGGAGCTCTTGAAGTCTCCACCAACCGTATTTTCATCGGTAATGCTTCAATTAAGACGTCCGTTCCTGACTTTGCGTCCGGACGCCGCCTACCGAGCGGACCCAACCGAAAAAGAAAAAAACAAATCCCCATTTGCTCCCACGTTCAGACCCGCACGCGCTGCTAGCACTCCCTTCCTCCTCCCCAATCTTATCCCTTCCATGGCCATGGCTGCCTCCTTGGCCGTGCTGGCGCTCCTCCCCCACCACGACGTCCTCAACCACCAAGAGCACCCAACACCTGTGAATCTCGTGGCCGTCTTCCTCACCCCGACGAGATCCATAGAGCACGAGCTAGATCCATGGAGGTGGTATTGTGGTGTTGCAGGGGAGTCGACGGCTCTCCCCACCCTGGCGTGGCGCCTTCTCTTACCCCAGCGAGCGAGCTCCCTCTCCCGGTGGCTATGGCGCTCCCTGCGTCCCATCCCCCACGCCGCCAAACCAAGTCTGGTGCCGTTAACGCTGCTGCTGCTTGTGGTGCTCACGCGTGCTGCTGGTACGGATGCTGGGTCGTGCTCGCGCGCAGCTGCTCGCCATCTGCTCCCACCGAGGCGCACGTTGCAATTGAATGTTTTAATTGTTTCAAACATTTTACAGGTATGTTGCACTTGAATCATATGAATGTTGTAAACGTTGATCGGGGATGTTGTACATGTTACAAGTGTTCCGTCGGCATGTTGCAAGTGTTTGTTTGAAATGTTTCATCTTTTTTTAGACGTATTTTGAAAGCATTTGATTTCTATGTTGCAACACATATGTTGCTAAATGTTTCATTTGTTTTTAGTCTTGTGTTGCAGCAAGTGTTCTCATCTTACAAGTTATTCTATCTAGATGTTACATATGTTTTCGCACATATGTTGCAAGTGTGTGTTCTAAATGTTTCATCTATTTGAGATATACGTTGCACTTAAGCATTTCATGTTGCATGTCGTGTTACAGAGATATTTTTAGTCCAGGGGGCACGGCACGACCTGGACGTTGGGGAAGGGTGCGAGAAGCCACGGCCGAGAGATGTGGCGCACCAATGGGGTGTGCTCGTCATGCGGGGCGGTGTGAGACGAACGAGAGCATTATACGCAAATACGCACCTGATATGGATGGGATGGGGAGCACAGGTGAGGCAGTACGCTTTTCCTGTTCCGTGTTGCTGCTGCCCTATCGTGCTGCTCCTGAACGAATGGCCTGCAGCAACGCTATGTTCGTAGACTACTTTAGGCTCAGACTAGTGCACAACTGTACATGAGTGAGCTTCGTCGGACGCAAGAGCTCCGCTCGGACGGATGACGCGTCAGGACTCGGGAGTGGGCGTCCTTGGGCCAGGTGCGGGCGCTACGTCAGGTGCAGGCCTTTTAATTGGGAGCAGCGTCCGGACAAAAGTTGCGGTCAGACGTCCGGGCGCTAGTTATTCCCTATTTTCATTCCCTTAGCATTCTCTATGTCGTCATCATATACAAAATTTATGTCACAAAATCCTAAACCTTGTCACATGAGTAAATGTCACATATGATCAAATACTAATATGGCAGGAAAAAGACACAAATAATTTTTTGTCTGCCAAGACAACCTTTTCTTAGGCCACAAACGTTTTGGACTCATATTGGTTGGCCCATTAGTTCATACCATGGACTTATTAACGTGTCTATGTGTTGCTAACCGTGCTATACTATACAACTCCTATATTTCCAGAAACAAGTTATAAGTTTTTGGTAGTGTACTAGATTCTTAATATTTTAACCGATTTGGTGAAGGTACATGAAAAATTGTATTATTTTGAAGACGTAATTGAACCTCTTTTCTCCAATTTAGTACAAATAAAGATATAATAATGACTCAAGTTGATCAGATACATTTAAGATTTTATATGTAATCATCATTTGGTCTCCATGCTTGCACAAAAAACTCAATGCATTTTGACACAGACCGAAGATACATGGTTCACGAAATAGACCTACCATTTAATTTTTAACCATGACTAAAACTCTTAAGTTTTCACACCTCTCGTGCATTTCAGTGTCATATATTTTCTCAACCTTGTACGTGCCACAAGTTAACGATACACTAAGTTTTATATTTTTTCAGAGTTGGTTTGCTATTTTCTATAGTTTAAATGAATTTCTGTGAGGTATCACAAAGTAACTAGCGGTTGATCTGAGTCTGCCCAAAAAAATCCAAAATGACAGCGGACTTTTATACTAGGTCTCATATGGCGCAATGAATCAATTTTGGTGGAGGTAGATACAAAATATATTATTTTGAAAGGGTAATTTAATATCTTTTTCTCTTGATTATTAGTACACACTACTACAGAACACACCTTTGGCTGATTTCAAAAATCGACTTTAGCCCCGGTGAAAATTGCGCCCGAGGCTAAAGGTACCTTTAGTCTCGATTGGTAACACCAACCGGGACTAAAAGCCCCCTCCCAACGGCTACGGGCTTCAGACATTGTCAGAGGGGGCTTTTAGTCCCGGTTGGTGTTACCAATCAGGACTAAAGGTCTACCTTTAGCCCCGGTTGGTGCCACAAACCGGGACTAAACCTGTAGTCCCGATTTTTGTTACCAACCGGGGCTAAAGGTAGGCCTTTAGTCCCGGCTGGTTATATGGACCGAGACTAAAGCCTCCCCCTATTTGAACTGTCTTCCTCCCCCGTCCGAGCCCGAGAGCTCATTTCTTCATCTCTGTTCTTGCTTGTTCTTGGTGTGTTCTTCATCTTCTCTTCGGCCATTGCTTCATTTGATCAATTCTACGCCTCCATCGACTCGTTGAAAGGTTACTATCTTCAATCTCTCACTTATACGCCTCCATAGAGCTGGTCTATATGTGATTTTTCCTTTATGATTCCTCTTTTTTGCCATTTTAAGCTTCATTCACTTGACATTGTTTGAATATTTTGAACAAGGCAACTAAAACTAGTATTCTAAGTATACACCTTTCATTTCTAGGGTATTATATGTTTCACATTTCAAGATTAGTTTAGCTTAGTTTGAGAAATATAGATTCTTATTAGGATATTATTAAATGATGAATTTATGGTGGATTGTTCTTGATTTATATATATGTCACTTGAGCTCAAAATAAGTATATATTTAGATGAAGAAGGTAGCTACCTAGAATACTTTAGTTGTATACATGGCACATTTGATGATTTTAGAGAAATGTAAATTTTAGTTGTTTTATTTTCTTTGTTTAGATTATAAGGAATTTATAATATCTAGTTTGAAAAATGAGTAAAGAGAGTAGATGACAACTGCTTCGGGACACTCGGCCTCTGATCGGGTTCCAAAGCGACTAAGGCCAGACCTCCCTCTCATTACTTGTGGCAAGTATATGCAAAAGACTGTAAAAGAGTACCGAGTGGGGAAGCCGGGTCCCAACAATGGTTGGATCTTCTATAAGTGTCCGGATCGCAATGTGAGTTATATATTTTGTCACATTTGATGGTTATGGTTAATTTGTACCTATATTTCCTGATGATTTTGATTAAAGTGTTGATTTTTTTTCTATTTTCAGTGGGATGACACTGGATGTCGCGGCTGGTACTGGGAGGAAGAGTATGTTACACATGTTGCGAAGGCTACGAAGGCTGATGAGGCAGTGGCCAGCTCAAGAAGTCTGTCGATGCTGAGCAACGAATGATGATTTGTCTGCTTTAGTTGGGATTGGTCGGAAGATCATTATGCTACTAAAGTGCATTTTAGGTTTTCTGTGTATAGTGCTAGTGGTCTTAGCATACGCTATGTCGAGGCTTTCATAGAGCATACCTTAGTATTTGTATGACTCGGAAATGACACATGATGGTGTTCCATCTCGATCATGTTATTTTAATGCAGACGACCTTTCGTTCGGTATTTTATAATTTCATTTTTTGACCAAAATGAGAAATTTAATTATGTTTTGGGTCATATAATGCAGACGATGACACGCGATTGGATGTACAATGTTGATCGCCGCTCCAAAGAGTTCTTTGATGGCGTGCATTCTTTCTTAAGAGCGGCTGAGGCAAACAAGCGGGATGCTAATTTTATGTGTTGTCCATGTACCTTGTGCAAGAATTTGAAGGAATATTCTAGCTCAAGGACTGTTCACTCACACTTGTTGAAGTCGGGTTTCATGTCAAACTATATTTGTTGGACCAAGCATGGAGAAACCGGAATTATGATGGAAGAAGACGAAGAAGAGCAATTGGACCCTGACGACATTATTGCTCAATATGGTGACTTCAATGATACTCCAATGGTGGAAGTAGAAGAAGAGGCAGGGGCAGAGGACACACTCTCTGAAGATGATGGTCTTGGTGAAGTCATTCGTGATGCACAAAGAGATTGTGAAAGTGACAAAGAGAAAGCTAAGTTTGACCGCATGCTAGAGGATCACAAGAAACTACTATTCCCGAGCGCCGAGGATTGGCAAAATAAGTTGGGTACAACACTGGATTTGCTACAATGGAAGGAAAAAAATGGCATATCCGACAAGGCATTTGGGCAATTACTCAAGATTAATAAAAAGATGCTTCCGAAGCCTAATGAATTGCCTGCCACTACGTACAAAGCAAAACAGGTCGTGTGCCCTCTGGGATTAGAAATCCTGAAGATACATGCATGTCCTAATGACTGCATCTTGTACCGTGGCAAGGACTATGAGACTTTTGATGAATACCCCGTATGTAAAGCGTCACGGTATAAGATCAGGCGAGATGACCCTGGCGATGTTGAGGGCGAAGAGCGTTCTAGGAAGAAAATCCCTGCCAAAGTTATGTGGTATGCTCCTATAATACCACGCCTGAAACGTCTGTTCCGAAACAAGGACCATGCAAAGTTGTTGAAATGGCACAAAGAAGACCGTAAGGCAGACAACATGTTGAGACACCCTACTGATGGGTCCCAGTGGAGAGCAATTTACAGAGAATTCCCGGAGTTTGTAGAAGACGCAAGAAACTTAAGGTTCCGTTTGAGCACAGATGGTATGAATCCTTTTCGGGAGTAGAGCAGTAGTCATAGCACTTGGCATGTTACTCTATGTATCTACAACCTTCCTCCATGGTTATGCATGAAGCGGAAGTTCATTATGATGCCGGTGTTGATCCAAGGCCCGAAGCAACCTGGCAACGACATCAATGTCTTCCTGAGGCCCTTAGTTGTGGAACTCCTGCTTTTATGGAGCAAACCAGGTGTACATGTGTGGGATGAGTACAAACAGGAACACTTCGACCTGCGAGCATTGCTATACGTATCAATCAATGATTGGCTTGCCCTAAGTAATCTTTCAGGACAGACAAACAAGGGATATAATGCATGCACACACTGTTTTGATGACCTTGACTGTGTATATTTGAAAAAATGTCGAAAGGTCGTGTACCTTGGCCATCGTCGTTTTCTTCCTAAGAATCACCAAGCCAGAAAAAAAGGAAAGCATTGTAAAGAAGAAGTGAAATGAACCAAGCCTGACAACCAAACTGGAGAGGAGGTACTTGATATGGTCAAGGCTGTGCAAGTAGTCTTTGGAAAGGGAGAAGGGGCCGTACCAGTTCCAAAAGATGCTAATGGACGCGCACCCATGTGGAAGAAGATGTCCATATTTTGGGAGCTACCCTGTTGGCATGTCCTAGAGGTCCGCCACGCGATCGACGTGATGCACTTGACAAAGAATGTTTGTGTGAACCTGCTAGGATTCATGGGTGTGTATGGAAAACCCAAAGATACACTTGAAGCACGACATGACTTGCAAGACATGAAAGAACGAGACAACCTGCATCCAGAGAAGACAGAAGATGGACGTCATTATTTAAAGCCTGCTAGCTACACTCTTAGCAAAGAAGAGAAGGAAAGAATGTTTGAATGTCTAAGCAACATCAAGGTCACATCTGTATTTTCCTCCAATATAAAGAATATAATAAATGTGCCAGAGAAGAAATTCCTAAACTTAAAGTCTCATGACTGCCACGTGCTTAGGACGCAATTGCTTCCGGTTGCCTTAAGAGGAATTCTACCTCCACATTTACGTCTAGCCACTGTGAAGCTATGTGCATTCCTCAATGCAATTTCTCTGAAGGCAATCGATCCAATGGAACTAGCTGCTCTACAAAATGATGTGGTTCAGTGCCTTGTCAACTTTGAGTTTGTTTTCCCTCCATCCTTCTTTAATATCATGGAACACCTCCTAGTTCACCTGGTCAAGGAGATTAGTATTCTTGGTCCTATGTTCCTGCACAACATGCTCCCCTTTGAAAGGTTCATGGGAGTCCTGAAAAAATATGTTCACCAACGTGCTCGCCCAGAAGGAAGCATCGCCAAGGGCTATGGGACAGAGGAGGTCATTGAGTTCTGTGTTGACTATATTCCTGACCTTGACCCGATTGGTGTTCCTGAATCAAGATACGAGGGGAGACTTAGTCGGAAAGGAACACTAGGGAAGAAAACATATATCGGTACGGAGGATGATTATTTCAACAAATCACACTACACATTTCTTCAAAACTCCTCTGTGGTGGAGCCGTATGTCGAGGTACACCAGAAGTTCCTACGATCCGAGTTTTCAGGGTAGAATGAAGCTTGGATTATGCGTGAACACATGAAAACTTTCGGCGATTGGTTGTGAAAAAAATTTCTTGGTGATGACAGTATTGATGACCAACTATATTTGTTGGCTAGACAACCATCATGGCACATCCTCACGTACAAAGCCTACGAGATAAATGGAAATATATTTTACACTGTAGACCAAGATAAAAGGAGCACCAACCAAAACAGTGGTTTTCTCATAGATGCCATTGACCCAAATGGAAAAAGGAAAACATATTATGGCCGGATAGTTGAGATTTGGGAACTATACTATGCACCTAATTTTAAAGTCCCTTTGTTTAAGTGCCAATGGGTGAAGATGACCGGAGCCGGGGTAACAATTGACAAGGATTATGGGATGACAAAAGTGGACCTCGACACTATTGGGTACAAAGATGAACCATTCGTCCTTGCTGCTGATGTGAATCAGGTCTTCTATGTAAAAGACATGTCTACAAAACCAAAGAAAGGAAAAAACGATGACAAATCAATCATCAATGAGCCCAAACGTCACATAGTTCTTTCAGGGAAAAGAAATATTTTGAGAATTGAGGACAACTCAGACATGTCAGAACTTTACGAAAGGGGTGACCGAATTGTGCCATTCAGTGTGAACAAAGACCCAAGCATAATTCTAAATATCAATGACACTCCATGGTTACGACATGATCATGACCAAGGGACATATGTTAAGAAGAAGATCACTAATGTGCCCGCTTGATGTAGCTAGCTTAGCAGTGTGATGTCGATCAAGTGACATGTGTATTGGGCATTTTGGTCAAATAAATAAAGATCTACATTTGTATTTAGTCAAATTAATGTTTACTAATACTTCTTTTGTAGTCATTTAGTGACTAGAAGATCTACATTTGTCACTGAAAAAGTTTAGTTCTAAAATGAATGATCTTGATGAGTTATAAAACCTTTGTATTCATATAGGGTCATTTAGTGTCTCATTAACAATTTTCTATGTAAGGTTACACTTATTTGTTGCATAATTGGACAATGAACGGTGAAACACAAATAGTTTAACGTTAAAATAATGCATAAACTAATTTCCTGTTGGTAACCAACCATTTTATTTTTTTTAATTGGACAATATACTTTTGCATTAACCAAATTCTAATGGTTAGTTACATTTATATTTGATATTATAAAAAAGGTAAAAGATTTTATGTTATACATTTTTCTAGTGTATAATAAAGTAAAAAGGAAATTTAATTGTTATTTTTTAAAAATTTTGTGGCATGTATTTAATTTATTATGCAATTAACTAGAACTAGAACAATTTATAGATATATTAAACTATATACAATACCAAAACATATAAAAGATTCCACTAGAAATTTTGTTTGGCGCCTAAACAGGCCTTTAGCCCCGGTTGGTAATTCCAACCGCGGCTAAAGGATAACTTCCTATATAAGCCGCGGCCGATCTTCTCTGTCTTCCTCCCCTGATCTCTCGCCTACTGTGTGTCTTCGTCAATCTCGGCTTTCGCCCTTCCTCGACGACGCAACCGCCGCCACGCCGTCGTCACGTCGTCGCTATCGGCGGAGCCCACGACTCGCCACTGCGCACCGCACCGCGTGTGCGCTAGCCCCCGGCCCACCCGTCCTGTCCAATCGCCCGAGCGCCGCCGCCGCCACGCCGTACGTCGGCGCGCGTCGTGGTCCCTCCTCGTCACGCCGCCGCGCGCGCAGCGCAACCAGCTGCCCCGCGCACCGCTGCCGTCTACCTCCGCCGCCGCCGCGCCTCCACCTCGCGGGCCCGTCGTCTGAGAGAGGCCGAGCCGGTCAACCAGAGAGAGAGAGTTCGAGAGAAGAGAGAAGCAGAAAATAAAGAAAAGGAAAGGAGAGAGAAGAAGGAAGGAGAGGAGAAAGAGGAAGAAGGAAGATCTAGAAGGAAGGAGAGAAAAAAGAAAAAGGAAAAAAGGAAAAAGGTTGATTTTATTGCAAATTGATTTAGGAAATTGATTTAGTTTTAGTTATATATTGATTTATTGCAAAGGAACTGTTTGTAATAAAATAGAAATTTATTTTATTGCAAATTGATTTAGGAAATTGATTTAGTTTTAGTTATATATTGGTTTATTGCAAAGAAACTGTGTGTAATGAAATAGAAATTGATTTTATTGCAAATTGATTTAGTTTTAGTTATATATTTATTTTCTACAAATTGATTTTGTTTGTATTTTAGTTTTAGGAAATTGATTTAGTTTTAGTAATGTATATTGATTTATTGCAAAGGAACTGTGTGTAATGAAATAGAAATTGATTTTATTGCAAATTGATTTAGTTTTAGTTATATATTTTAGTTTTAGGAAATTGATTTTGTTTGTATTTTAGTTTTAGGAAATTGATTTAGTTTTAGTAATGTATATTATGTGTGGACCACACATTCATGCTTTTGATATATGTATTAATTGTTAGAGAAATATATGTAAATGGCCCTAAGTGTCTACCCTAAAGCCTAAACCCTCCACACACACACACACACACACACACACACACACACACACTTGTTTAGATTTTGATATATAGAAAACATGTATATAGATGGATTTGATATATATATAATTTGATAGAAAACATGTATATATTTCTAGAAAACATGTATATATATGATTTGATATATAGATGGATTTGTTAGAGAAATATTGACCTTCCATTATTATTGCAAGTAAACATGTATATATTTCTACCCTTTTATTACACACACTAAGTGTCTACCCCTAGTGCCCAACTCTGAGTGGCTAAACCCTAAGTGTCTACCCTAAACCCTTCACACACACACACACACACACACACACACACACACACACACACACACACACACACATATATATATACATCCTATAAGTGTCTTCCCTTTTATTACACACACTAAGTGTCTACCTCTAGTGCCCAACTCTAAGTGCCTAAACCCTAAGTGTCTACCCTAAACCCTTCATAGACACACACACACACACACACACACATACATCATAAGTGTCTACCCTAAACCCTAAACACTTTTATTACACACACACACACACACTTAGTGTCTACCCTAAACCCCTAAGTTTCTAAACCCTATACATACACATCCTAAGTGTGTACCCTATACCCTAAACCCTAAGTGATGCTGTTGACACAAAAGGCGTCAGGATCTGCGAACACCTCGGGCTATTACCCGAATTCGATATCCAAAGGCGTGCCAGTCGATTTGACCAGTTAATCGACAAGGACGATAACTAGAACAAGATCTGAACGAGACAACAGCGATACGCCCGGATGTCAAGACTTAGGCTTGATCAGGATAACTAGAGCAGAGCTGAATGAGACAACAACGATGCGCCCGGATGTCAAGGCTCAGATTACTCCCACGCGGAACTTACATGGTTTTGACGGAGATCAAGGAGATGCAGCCCGTCGAAGCTTGAAGAACTCGTAGATAAACTAAAGCTAATGCAATAAAAGGGTAAATTGCAGTAAAAGTAAGTAAGAGTTATTGATTTGTTTGATATATGATTGATTTTTTTTTCTCACGACCCCTAGGTACATATTTATACCCCAACAAAAGGAGTTGTAAACAGGCACGACTCATATCTTTCCTAAACAAAACTCCTATTTTTAAGGAAACAACTGACTCGCGCAGGAGTTGGACAATAATATTTTCCTAAACAAATACCTCTATTTCTAAGAAAATAAATGACTCATGCAAGAGCCGGACTCAAACTTCTATAACAATACTGGTATGAGATCACCAGTTTCCTTATGTCTTCCTCCCGATGAAACTTTCCATCAACACATCCTTCCGATCCGCAATTTCCTTTTAACACCATCGGCAATTATATGCTTACGTTAGACATGTCATCCTTCATCGGCAACATCCGATAACACCTTCTATCGGCAGACTTCTAACTTGCAACTTTCTATTGCCATCGGCAGCTTTGTGCTGACACCAGCCACTTCATCCTGCTTCCATTGTCATCATCATTCATCGGCAGCTTTCCGTCCTCATCGGCAACAGGCTTTGGCTCTCATCGGCAACGCTCTCTTCTCCAGCAACATTATTGCCTTTATCACATCGATAATGAGCTTCAATTCTCATCGGCAATTTTCATCTCATTCGCAGTATTCACTCTCATCGGTAACATTGACCGATGACTTTCCGATGCCGATAGAAAACGGCTACCGATCAATGCAAGTCTTAGCTCATTTGACACATGCCGAAAAATGGTGTCAACACATGCCCCCCAATTTCGGAGTGAAAAATATTTACACGCCGAAATTTTCTCTACTGCAGTCTTTCCCTCCAAGATACTTGCACGACCTCCTTGATTACCGCGCGTAAAAATCACAATTTATCAACAAAATTCCACGACTGCAACGCGAACAGTTGTAAGCCCAATCATATCTCCTCGATTGCCGCACATACCTATTGCATACCTTTCTACATTCCTGCTCAATACAAAGAAAATTCCAAAATACCCCTGACCAGGCTTATAAAAGTTACCACCATCCAATCTGTTTTTCACCCTGAGCCTTCATTCACCTTCATTTGCCCTCATCTTCAACCTCGACAGCAGTTCTGAAGAACACCTCTGGCAACTCAAGCGACGGCAACTTCCTCAAGCAGAGCACGAACCGCAAGGACTTCTCCAGCTTCAATGGCAATCCCCTTCGATGTCCCCAAAGTAAATTTGTTTCCTCTTTGCTTCATCTTCTGCAAGTTTCTTTTCCACATCACTTTCATAATCTTTTTTCCTTTTCTTTCTCTGTTTTTTTTTCGAAACCTAGGAAATGTACAACAAGGTAGTAATCCCCATTGAGCAATCCAACTTTAACTGCCTAGGCCCAATGGGAAACACCGATCCTACCAATCTGATTAACGTAGAGACCAACCACATCCCTTTCAGATCTGAGTGTTTTAGTCTAGGGTTGTGGAAGGATGCTTTCCGTTCATGGCCCAAACCCACCAAAGGATGGAATAACTGGTATCTCTGAATAATCAGAACACAACAAGTCTATTGGGCAGAGCGCAACCTAGATCAGTGCATTAGGCTCTCTATGGTCGATATGGCAAAGAATGAGAATATGATGATGGCTGCTTCTTACTTCTGGTCCGATACAATGAATGCCTTTTTGTTCAGACACGGGCCATCTACTCCCACCCTTGCCGATGTTCATATGCTTACCGGCCTTGATGTCTCTTCTGCCGATCCCTCCAACCTTTTTGGTAGGAAAGCTGAATATAAAGTGAATACACGCAATATCGGCAGTTGGACCGGATATATCCGAGATAACTAGAAGACTGGATCGGTGGGTCAGAGGGAGCACACCACCTTCTTGAATATGTGGATGGAAAAATTTATCTTCTGTGGTAGAATAGTTGGACCTACCACCATGTACCTTCTCGCAGCAGAGCTTCTGGCCGATGGAGCAAAACTTCCTCTCGGCCGATACCTCCTTGGATCGGTATACCATCTCTTGCACCAAGTATCCAAGAAGCTATTACTAGGCGAGCCCATCGGCAACCTTGGAGGTCCTTGGTGGTTCATAAATATGTGGTTGAATGCACACATGTACAAGGTCCTTCCTATTTGACTTATTCACTCAGCAATTTCCAAGGGATATATCGGAGGATTATGTATTTGATGATGATGAATCGGCAACTCGTCCCCACTCAATTTTGGGGAAGCTATCATAGTGTTACCAGGAACCGATGCCAACGTAGATCAATTTGGTAGGTTCTTCCAAAAGCTTTACAATGGAGTCCCCGCTGTAGAACGGCTTTGGTGGCCCTATGTTGATGAGAACAACTGATTCCCGTTGTTATTCAACCTTACCGATTGCAATGTGCCACAGAATGAAACAATCATGAAGATCAACATTGTTCCCCTAGCCATTCCAGTCAACATCTTTGGAACCGGGAAGAATGCCCCTCCATCTTATGAGTTCTACTATCCATCGACAGCAGCAAGACAGCTGGCATTCGGTCAATTGCCGATCAAACTCAGTTATGCCAACGTGATAAAGCCAAGAGAAGTTATCTCTAGTGCTATGGATTGGAACAGAATTGTCAATATTTCTCCCCATGCCGATGCATCAAATATTGACCTATCCTCTTGGGCACCAACATCTTTTATTACGGAGTCATATAAATCTTGGTGGCAAGAATGGAGAAGCCAACTGTTCGCTAAATCATCACACTACTATAGGCATATGATCGACGCCGATCACATCATTCCCGATGATGCAGTAAGTCCTTCACTCTAATGCATTTCTTATTATTTACTTCTACTATAGGCATCTGCCCCTCTTTACTTAATAGGTTGATGATCCAATCCCCTGAATGAGCAAAAGTGGCAAGCACTTCAACCTTCGAATAATGAGCCACGCATCAATCATCGGCGACAAAGCTCCTACATTGGCTGCCTTTATAGCTCAAAGGGTACCTAAGGTTACCCTCAAGCCTAGGCCGATACCTGCAAAGACCATCGCTACTCCATCGGCCGCTGCTGCCATCTTGGCGCGAGCTTTTGCAGTAAGTTTTTATTTTACTTATACCGATTACAAACTCTCATCGGCAACATTTATTTAACTTGAACCAAATATTTTTACAGGCAACGAAGTCATCGGCAACTGCTCCAGATGTACAAGCTTCTCCGATCCATGCTGCCGATGCCCCCCAAGCTTCGCAGCCGAAACGTGCCGGCTCACCAACTGCTGCTCCGAAGAAGAAACGTTTGAGGCGAGCCACTCCATCTGTGCCATTAACTCCAGCTGCATCACCAACTTCTGCCGATGCACCAATAGTAGAGCCACCATCGGCGTCCATTCTTGAGCAGCCAGTGGACGAAACTCCTGACCAGGGAACAATACCACCGCCGCAGGAACTAGTTACAACAATGGAAACAACATCAGCATCAGTACTAGCACCTACGCCAGATGAAATCCCTGACCAGAGGATGGCATCACTGCCACAGGAGCCAGCCACCACAGCAGAGGCAGCACCAGCAACAGCACCACTAGCACCAACCGCTCCTCCTACGGAGGCAAGTTCATCGGCAACCGTTGCCGATCTTCAAGATGATGCCATACCAGCTGCCTTCCCAAGTCCCAGGCAAGAAATCCGCTTTAAGATGGTAAGCCGATTATCATAAAACTTGCAATATAAACTTATGATCGGCAAACTCTAACTTCCTTCTTCTGAGGCCCAAGACTCTCCGAATAGCTTGTTCTCCTTTGCGGTCAACCTCCCCAATGAAGACGAAGACGAAGAAGGCTCTGCTCCAGCGAATAGCTTGTTCTCCTTCGCCGTCAACTTCCCCGATGAAGACAAAGATGAAGAAAGCTCTGCTCTAGCTTTATCGGCGGATGTTAAACTCAAGCTCGAAACATTGCTATCCTTACTGCAACAAGACACATCTCATCTCGTCCAAGACTCCACTACAGTAAAGATAGCTTTTAAAGACATTCAAGGCCATGTATCTGCCGATACAGAAGAAACACTCTTCCAGGCAGCGTTTCTTGAGAGCAAGCAACTCCAGTATCAAAGACTCTCCCGTCGTATAGCCGATAGGACTGCTCAATCAGAACTTGAAGAGAGAATGCTTCAATTCAAGCGATCTGCCGATAAAAAACACAAGGACATAGGTCGCTTAGAAACTTCTGGCGTGAAGCTTGATCAAGACATTTCCCATCTATTGGCAAGGAAGGAACAACTATTAGCAGAGCTGAAACAGGTCGACGAAGCCTTGATCGCAGCCAATCAATAGAAGACTGAATTTCCAAGTGCCATCCAGACTTTACAACAAGAAAGAGATGCCGATGCACGGCAAGCCCTCCGGATGAAGAAAAAGATCAAACCAATAGAAGGATCTGCCGATGATGATGCCAAGGAGATGGAAGAAATAGAGCAAATCCGCCTGTGTGCGATATCAGCTATTCAATCTTTGTTGTAATTTGTTACAATTCATCGTATCGGCAAATGCAACACTGATACTTGATTTTATTTGTAATATAATGCCAGTACGCCTTTTACCGATGTCTTATATAGCATTTTCTTTCATCGGCATTCCAACGGGTATCTTACGCATCTACCCAAATACTAGGGTAATATTTCTTCAAATATTTACCGTTGATCGCTCTGGGAAACGCAACCCCTTCGAGGGTTTCCGAAATATATGCATTACCAGGAGCAGACTGATTTATCCGAAACGGACCCTCCCAATTAGGAGACCATTTTCCAAACTTAGAATTCTTAGTCCCAATCGGTAAAATCAATTTCCACACCAGATCACTATCGACAAATTCTTTCACCTTTACCTTCTTGTCATACCATCTGACAACCCTTTTCTTATTTTCTTCAATGCTGATCAAAGCCCTCAACCGATGACTTGCTAAGTCTTCTAACTCGTCCTTCATAAGAGTATCATACTCATCGGTCGTCAATTGATCCTGAGAAAACAATCGCCTAGAACCAGTTTTAACTTCCCAAGGCAGGACAACATCGTGTCCATAGACC
>CM039133.1:11786099-11870631 GCA_022036555.1 Microstegium vimineum
AAAGGGTACCTAAGGTTACCCTCAAGCCTAGGCCGATACCTGCAAAGACCATCGCTACTCCATCGGCCGCTGCTGCCATCTTGGCGCGAGCTTTTGCAGTAAGTTTTTATTTTACTTATACCGATTACAAACTCTCATCGGCAACATTTATTTAACTTGAACCAAATATTTTTACAGGCAACGAAGTCATCGGCAACTGCTCCAGATGTACAAGCTTCTCCGATCCATGCTGCCGATGCCCCCCAAGCTTCGCAGCCGAAACGTGCCGGCTCACCAACTGCTGCTCCGAAGAAGAAACGTTTGAGGCGAGCCACTCCATCTGTGCCATTAACTCCAGCTGCATCACCAACTTCTGCCGATGCACCAATAGTAGAGCCACCATCGGCGTCCATTCTTGAGCAGCCAGTGGACGAAACTCCTGACCAGGGAACAATACCACCGCCGCAGGAACTAGTTACAACAATGGAAACAACATCAGCATCAGTACTAGCACCTACGCCAGATGAAATCCCTGACCAGAGGATGGCATCACTGCCACAGGAGCCAGCCACCACAGCAGAGGCAGCACCAGCAACAGCACCACTAGCACCAACCGCTCCTCCTACGGAGGCAAGTTCATCGGCAACCGTTGCCGATCTTCAAGATGATGCCATACCAGCTGCCTTCCCAAGTCCCAGGCAAGAAATCCGCTTTAAGATGGTAAGCCGATTATCATAAAACTTGCAATATAAACTTATGATCGGCAAACTCTAACTTCCTTCTTCTGAGGCCCAAGACTCTCCGAATAGCTTGTTCTCCTTTGCGGTCAACCTCCCCAATGAAGACGAAGACGAAGAAGGCTCTGCTCCAGCGAATAGCTTGTTCTCCTTCGCCGTCAACTTCCCCGATGAAGACAAAGATGAAGAAAGCTCTGCTCTAGCTTTATCGGCGGATGTTAAACTCAAGCTCGAAACATTGCTATCCTTACTGCAACAAGACACATCTCATCTCGTCCAAGACTCCACTACAGTAAAGATAGCTTTTAAAGACATTCAAGGCCATGTATCTGCCGATACAGAAGAAACACTCTTCCAGGCAGCGTTTCTTGAGAGCAAGCAACTCCAGTATCAAAGACTCTCCCGTCGTATAGCCGATAGGACTGCTCAATCAGAACTTGAAGAGAGAATGCTTCAATTCAAGCGATCTGCCGATAAAAAACACAAGGACATAGGTCGCTTAGAAACTTCTGGCGTGAAGCTTGATCAAGACATTTCCCATCTATTGGCAAGGAAGGAACAACTATTAGCAGAGCTGAAACAGGTCGACGAAGCCTTGATCGCAGCCAATCAATAGAAGACTGAATTTCCAAGTGCCATCCAGACTTTACAACAAGAAAGAGATGCCGATGCACGGCAAGCCCTCCGGATGAAGAAAAAGATCAAACCAATAGAAGGATCTGCCGATGATGATGCCAAGGAGATGGAAGAAATAGAGCAAATCCGCCTGTGTGCGATATCAGCTATTCAATCTTTGTTGTAATTTGTTACAATTCATCGTATCGGCAAATGCAACACTGATACTTGATTTTATTTGTAATATAATGCCAGTACGCCTTTTACCGATGTCTTATATAGCATTTTCTTTCATCGGCATTCCAACGGGTATCTTACGCATCTACCCAAATACTAGGGTAATATTTCTTCAAATATTTACCGTTGATCGCTCTGGGAAACGCAACCCCTTCGAGGGTTTCCGAAATATATGCATTACCAGGAGCAGACTGATTTATCCGAAACGGACCCTCCCAATTAGGAGACCATTTTCCAAACTTAGAATTCTTAGTCCCAATCGGTAAAATCAATTTCCACACCAGATCACTATCGACAAATTCTTTCACCTTTACCTTCTTGTCATACCATCTGACAACCCTTTTCTTATTTTCTTCAATGCTGATCAAAGCCCTCAACCGATGACTTGCTAAGTCTTCTAACTCGTCCTTCATAAGAGTATCATACTCATCGGTCGTCAATTGATCCTGAGAAAACAATCGCCTAGAACCAGTTTTAACTTCCCAAGGCAGGACAACATCGTGTCCATAGACCAACTAATATGGCGAAACTTTGGTTGTACCATGACACGCCATTCGATACGACCATAGGACCTCATTCAACACTACATGCCACCTTCTAGGGTTTTCTTCAATGTTGCGTTTAATAAGTTTAATAACTCCTTTATTAGTCGCCTCAGCTTGACCATTAGCTTGGGCATAATAAGGAGAAGAATTCAATACTTTGAACCCTATACCAGCAGCAAACTTGTGACACCCTGTGTCAAGCTTGCATTAGGATCATCATTAGCCACTAAGCACATCATCTCATTGCATTCATGGTTGCATATGCTATCATCTCATGTGTGTGTTTATATGTTTTGAAACTAGAATGGAATAGGCATTTTGTGCTTAATCTGGTGTTTAACCTGTTTAGTTAAGCCTTGCTTTTCTTAGAGTAAAAAGGTGTGGTTTGTTTATGTTAGTTACCCTGCTTAGTTTTATCAAATAAAAGAAAATGGAGAAGGAAATTAGAATCGAGACAGGCCGAGCACCACCCCTCGACCTCGACCCCACCGCTCGATGACGGACCGGGTCCGAGCGAACGACCCCAGGCCTGAGGCTCGACCGAACCCGAGGCTCGATCGACCAGTCAGTCTATCGACGCCCCACCCTCGAGTTCTAACCCTCGACGTCTACCCTCGATGACGGACTGAGGTTTCGACGAACAACCCCGCACGGAAGGCTCGATCGAGTCGGAGGCTCGATCAGCCGATCGACCCTACCCTCGATATCGACCCTCTCCCGCACGCACGTGTCGCGCACGCCCACGCGCACTCACCCGACCGCAGCTGAGCCGTACGTCGGAGTCATCCGCCGCGTGGCCGCCGATGCTTGACCGCGGAAGTGGAACACGCCATCGCCGCCGCTTCGGCTCTGCGCCGACATCGCTGTCGCCGATCGCACTGTCTCGCTCAAATCCGCGTTAACAGCGCTAGGACCGAGTTGGCTCCGCTTTTTCGCCGCTGACGCTCTGCTTCGCCGCCGCAGACCTGCCAGCCACCCTGCCACACGCCGCGCCGTCGTTTTGCAATAACGTCGCCACAGTGCCGCGTCCGATCAGCGCCCCGCCTTGTCTCTTTCGCAGTCAAGCGCGAATCCGCGCTAACGGCGCGTCGACCAAGTCGCGATCCGCTCTGCGCCGCTCGCCGTAAGCACGCCAGCGTCGCTGCCACCGCCGCACATCGCGTCACGTCCCCTCTAGCAGCGCCGGTCGGCCATGACCAAACAAGGAGGAGCGCCTATACCTCCTCCACCTCCCGCACTCGTTTGCACTCATCCGCACTCGCGGAATCGCTCGCATTGCCTCTGTTCTCGCCAGCCGAGAGCTCCAAGCACCGCAATCGTCTTCTTCTTCAATCCACCACCACCCAAGCCCCTTTGCTCAATCCCTCTAGCCCTAGCCTTCGCTTTTGCCCCGCACCCACGCTACTCGCCTCTTCTTCCTCAGCCGCAGACTCCAGTCACCGGAAAGCCTTTTGCCGTTCTTCGACTCCGAGTCGCCACCGCACCGATCAACCCGCGTTCACCGTTCGCCGTCTCGTCTCCGACGCCTGCATCTTCGTGGAAGCTTCGCCGGAGTTAACAGAGGTGAGAACGCCGTTCCCCTAGCTTCAGTTCGACCTGTGTCGTCACAGCACCGTTGGCCATGCGCCATTGTCGCCGCCGCGGAGCTTGCACGTGGACAGGTTTCCACAGAGCCTCTCTGGCTCAGCTAGCCCTCGAGCCGCACTCACCACCTCACTACGATGCTCACGCACCACAGCGCCGAGCATCGCTTTGCCGATGATCGCTTTGCCGATGATTGCTTTGCCGATGATCGCTTCGCCGTGTCACCCCGCCGTGCTGCACCGCCACCGCACACCGTCGACCCCTCCCCACGGTCGCGCCAGTTCAACCAACACCACCAGTGGATGCGCGTAAGTCATCCCGAGCCTAGCACAGCCAATCCTACCGCCGAAGACTTCACCATCGGCGAGAAAACGTCGATCCGCACCGTTCTCTGTTTTCGATCGACGGTCGCTGGACCTCGAGCAATCGAGGGTCACGCTCGTCTGTTGCCTCGACGTGCCTCGAGCCCGTTCTGGAAATGATTTCCTATTCTGTTTTTAGTTGTATGCCATGCTTGTTTGTTTTTGTCTAGAGTTGGTAAAGTCTTGTTGCTAGTTTCTGTCAGAATAAGTTATAGCCTGTTTTGTCCTGCTAGCTAGTAGCTCGAGCCTTAGTAGCTTGTGGTAGTTCTCTTGGGTGTATGCTTAGAATCTCTGTTAGTGTGTTAAATCCTGTTCAAGCATCATCCCTGCATCATTCAGTTATTTATTTATGCATTGCAATCATTTAGGATCCGTGGAGGAACATCAGGAGCCGACAGAGACCGAAGTCCAGGAGGTACAGGAGCTGTACGAGGAGTACCAAGAGCTCGACACTAACCTTCCTGAGTGCCCTGACCACCAACCCTCCACCTTCTCTCAAGGCAAGCCCCGGAGCATTCTTAAACCTCCCAGTTTTTACAATTTAATCTACTTGAGTATTTTATACTGTGATGCATCAGGTGATAGGAGTTGTTTGAATCCCAAATTGATGCATTACCTTCCTTGATACTTGTTTTACCTACCTTGTTACCCTGTTAATAAGAAGTAAAAGGAACCGCTTAGCATGCTTAGAAATAATGGTTACCTTTCTTTTATGTTTCGTATTATCCCTTGTGGGTAATACTATCACGGTTGGCTATATTCGCTATCGTGGAAAGAACCTATGGTAGTAATGAAATACGGTCAACTGGAAGGCAAGTGCACCAAGTGGTCAAGACTTGGGGGCAGTCCGTCCGTTGGATCGTGTAGGTTTGTACACGATGGTGGCCCTCTTACATCTTTGAATGCGCCCTTTCACATAGGGGCCGTTGTGAGTATCGACCCCGAAGCCGAGTAAACACTGTCCGGGCCGGAGCTCACTCTGCTGTGAGCACCCCTCTAGACTGTAGGCATGATCTGCCCCGTGGTGGCCATCTATTTTCTACAATTGGGGTGGACCAAGGCAAGCCCGCGTCGATTACCACCTGGACTTTGTTGAGCGGTAACCTAATGCTAACCCGACGGGGTAAAGCATGGGCGTGTGTTAAAGGTAATCTTATTAGCTGGTGTATATCGATTCGAATTGCCGCCCCCCACTGGATATGGGGGATTATGCTGAGCTTCACCACGGTACAACTCCATGTGACATCTTAATGGTTCTACTAAAATGTTGATGAAGGAACTGGATATATTATATATATTGTTTGAGTAGAATCAAGTGTGTGCTCTAGTATAGATGCAATAACCTAGAGATAATTAGTAGGATAAAAGCTGACTGCTCACCGCATCTTTAAAGTAAACTCCTTAAGTTAAGCATTTCTGCAAAGTCAAGTTTACCCAACTCCAGATACAACCATGCATATCCTTGGAGTCTTTATTTTCAGTTAGACGGGTAAGTCTAGCTGAGTACATTCCCGTACTCAGGGTTTATCCCGTTGTTGCAGATGGCCAAGTATACATCGGCTATTGTAAGCACTGTCTCTATCCTTTCTACGGAGAAGATGAGTAGGCCTTGGGCAAGGTCTTCTACAAGCTCACCTTTTGCTGTTGTCGGACCGGACGTTGTGGGCACCCCTGTCTTTTAAAACTTCAAGTTCAGTTTCAAACAATGTTTTATTTTGCCACAGGTGTAGTGGCGTAAGTACTAATTTTATTTGGAACAAAGTGTTGTAATAACTCTATTTCGTACCTTAAGTATTTTCGGTTGATTTGTGACTCGTTTGAATGTGTATCCCTGAATGTACGCGATCCTGAGTTGATGTAAGAAATCCTTCGAGATTTCCGGACTACCGGAATTATATGGGCTCAAGTGTTTTAAGTGTAGCGAGTCAGCTACTTTACCACTTGATCTCTTATAATTTGGGCGGTTCCGTCACAAAACTCATCAAACTCTCCCGATGTGAACATGGTCCCTTGATCGGTAGTAATAGTTTGAGGAATACCAAATCGGTAAACAATATGTTCTTTTACAAAATCTATCATATTTGCCGATGTCACCTTTTTTAAAGGAATCGCCTCAACCCATTTTGTGAAGTAATCGGTAGCGACAAGTATAAACTTATGCCCCTTGCTTGACGGCGGATAAATTTGGCCGATGAGATCAATAGCCCATCCTCTAAACGGCCAAGGCTTGATTATAGGATTCATTGCCGATGCGGGTGCCCTCTGGACATTACCAAACTTCTGACAATCCTGGCACCCTTTAAAATAGTTGAAGCAATCTTCAAGAATTGTCGGCCAATAATACCCATTCCGCCTAATCATCCACTTCATCTTGAATGCCGATTGATGTGCTCCACACACACCTTCATGGATTTCGCCCATCAACTCTTTTGACTCTTCTCTACTAAGGCACCTGAGCAAAACTCCATCAATTGTCCGATAATACAATTCATTGTCAAGGAGCACATACTTGGTAGCTTGAAACCTTAGACGCCTTTCAACCTTCTTAGACGGATCTCTTAAGTAATCGGCAATTCCTTTTTTCCAGTCATCGGTAACCATCACCGATGTCATGACTTCTTGAATCGGCTGATATCCTGAAGCATTCTGTGCTAACCGATTGGCCTCTTCATTATGTAACCTAGGAATATGCTCAAGGCGGTATTCTTTGAATTCTTTTAACAATCGCAAACACTTTCATGGGTTGCAATTAAAGCTTCACTTCGGCACTCATATGTTCCAATCAATTGGTTAATCACTAACATGGAATCACCGAAGACTTCAACAACATTGGCACGTACCTCCCTGAGTAATTCCAACCCCTTTAGCAGAGCCTGGTACTCAGCCTGATTATTTGTTGAGGTAGCAACAATCGGCAGTGAAATTTCATATTTCCGTCCACGGGGCGAGATTAAAACAATGCCGATACCTGCCCCTTCCTTGCATGTAGACCCATCAAAGAACAAAGTCCAAGGAGCAATCTCTACAAATCTTATCATATTGCAATGCTGAGTAACAAAATCAGCCATTACCTGACCCTTAACCGCCTTAGCCGATTCATACGTTAGATCAAACTCTGAAAGTGCTAGAATTCATTTTCCGATTCTCCCACTTAATATTGGCATCGATAGCATATACTTAACCACATCATCTTTGCAGATAACAGTGCATTCAGCTGATAATAAATAATGCCTTAATTTTATGCAAGAGAAATATAAGCATAAACATAATCTTTCTATGGCCGAATACCTGGCTTTAGCATCTACCAGCCTTCTGCTTAAATAATAAATCACATGTTTCTTCCCTTCAAATTCTTGGATTAAGGCTGACCCGATAACACCATCATCGGCAGACAAATACAACCTGAAAGGCTTCCCGTGCTGAGGTGGAACCAAGATTGGAGGGTTTACCAAATATTTTTTGATCTCCTCCAAGGCTAACTGCTGTTCCTCTTTCCATGTAAACTCTTGATCGGCTTTCATCTTTAACAATGGACTAAAAGACTTAATCTTACTAGATAAGTTGGATATAAATCTTCTAATGAAATTAATCTTGCCGATCAAGGATTGCAGCTCAGTCTTGTTTGTAGGGGCAACCACCTTATTAATTGCATCAATAGATTTTCTGCCAATCTCGATACCTCTTTGATGCACCATAAAACCCAGAAACTGACCTGTCGATACACCAAATGCACACTTATTAAGATTCATCTTCAACCCATGCTCCCTTGTGCATTCCAGGATTTTTCGCAAATCGGCCAGATGCTTCTCAAAATTTCCGGATTTAACCACCACATCATCAATATAGATTTCGACTATCGTGCCGATGTACTTATGAAAGATAAAATTCATTGCTCTTTGATAAGTAGCACCGGCGTTCTTCAAGCCAAAAGTCATTACGACCCACTCAAACAAACTGACGTGACCTGGACATCTGAAAGCAGTCTTGTTTATGTCTTCCTCCGCCATGAATATTTGATTATATCCAGCATTACCATCCATGAAACTAATGATTTGATGTCCGGCAGCGGCATCAACCAACAGATCGACAACTGGCATCGGATAACCATCCATCGGTGTAGCCTTGTTGAGATTCCTGAAATCAATACAAACACGAAGTTTTCCATTCTTCTTATACACAGGAACCACATTAGAAATCCAATCGGCGTATCAACACTACCGAATAAACCCAGCTTCAATTAACTTTGTAATTTCAGCTTTAATGTCAGGCAACACCATAGCATTACATCGGCGCGCAAGTTGCCGATGTGGTTGGAAACAAGACTTAATAGGCAACCGATGTTTGACTATTGATCGGTCTAAACCAGGCATCTCTGTATAATCCCAAGCAAAACAATCTTTATATTCCTTTAATAAGTCAATCAATTGCTGCTTACATCGGGAATCTAATTTAGCACTAATAAAAATAGGTCTATGTTTACTACCATCGCCGATATCTACCTCTAATAAATCATCGGCCGATGTGAACCACTGTCCCAGTTTTCCATCATCGGCGAATCGATCCATTAAAACTCTTGTTCAAGACCGACTGCTTGGATCGGTGTAATGCGGTAATCGGCAACTTTAAGGAACTCCGTGTCCCAAGCTTCACCTAATATGCACCTGGTTTGCTCATAAGTTTCCGATTCTGCCGATGCAACAATCGATGGGGTCTCACTGCGGACGACTTCAATCTCGTCCCCGACCCATTGCACAAGACTTTGGTGCATCATGGAAGGGATGCAGCAATTGGCATGGATCTAATCCCTTCCTAGGAGCAAGTTGTAGGTGTCTTTACCACTAATCACGAAGAACGTCGTCGGCAAGGTCTTACTGCCGATGGTCAATTCAACACATACGACTCCCATAGCTGGTGACACATTGCCTTCAAAGTCTTTGAGCTTCATGTCCATTTTGACTAAGTCCTTGTCGCCTTTCCCAAGCTTCCTGAGCATGACATATGGCATTATATTGATTGATGCCCCACCGTCCACCAGCATTTTCGTTACAGGCTGTCCATCCACTTTGCCCTTAACAAACAGAGCCCTTAGATGCTGCCTTTCATCATCGGCAGACTTCTCAAAGATAGCTGCCATCGGATCCAACACCAATTGCGCCATTTCAGCAGCCTCTTCGTTGTCGCTGACAGGTGCCATGAACTCCATCGGCAATATGACGACCATATTGATTTCTGTCGATGGATCCCTATCCTTGCGCTTTGGCCTCCACTATTTTTCCCTTGAAGGATTTTCACTGTCATATAAGTCACCTTGGTGTTCACGCTAGATTCTCCTTTTCTGAGTCTTCGTCAGACCCTTAGGGCACCATCGAGGAAGCTTGGTTTTCCAAACAGGCTGGTGCTGCTTCTCACTGCTTGCATCAGCCCCACTCCTTATGTTTGGATCTCTGGAGAATATTTCTTCGTCGAGCACTCTTGCATTGGCCATCTCCTCAAGTTCATCCTGACTGACGCGCCTGCCAAGTCTATCATGTGCGTTAAGCTTGCCTCCCAGCGGGTCATATGCCGATTTCTTCTCTCTGAGCGGCCTAGTATACCTGGACGTCCGATCGTCAAAACAAGGCTTCTTTTCTGACTGATCGGCAAGGTAATACCCATTGCATTCAGGACAATTATCGGTAGTAGGTAGCTTGATGCCTTCTTCCTAGCAGTGAACGAAGAAGGGACACTTCCAGTGGTTCTTATGCCGAAGCCACTCTTGGTGCTCTTCCTCTTCCTGTCGATATCGCTCTTGTTGCGATTGCCGATACTCTTACCTTGGCTGCCTATGCATGATTATAACACCAGGAGCCCTCTTAGCATTGCTACCTTCATCGGCAACTTTCTTGCCTTTTCTGTCATCGACAAACCTCCTCTCATCACGTTCAACCACTTGATAGTCAGGATCTACTGATGCATTCTTCCTGGCAGCTTCCGATGTCAGCACTTTAGTCTTCCCACTAGTTTCCACCATATTATTTGGAAACGGGTGCTGATCAATCTTCATCGGTTTCTAGGATTTAGAATTTTCAAATTTAATTCATCCAGATTCAATTTCTGACTACAACTGCTGCCTGAACACTTTGCAGTCATTGGTACTGTGCGAAGTCGCGTTGTGCCACATGCAATACCTGATCTTTCTGAGCTCTTCGGCCGATGGAATTACTTGGTTAGGCGCCAACTTGATCCGCCCTTCTTGAAGTAATAATTCAAATATCCTATCGGCCTTGGTGATATCAAAGGTGAACCTTTCAGCTTCCTTCTGGCCAAACGGACAAGACACAGATTTCTTATCCTTCACCCATTCGGCAGCGCCGATGCTTAGCTCTTCATCGGAATCCTCCTCTTGCTCAATGAAGGTCACCTTATTGTTCCAAGTCTTCCTAGGCTCAAAAGTTTTAACATCTTGATTGGCAATCCTCTGCACCAGATGACTTAGGCTTTCAAATTCTTGAGACGCATACTTATCTTTAATATGCGGCAGTAGTCCTTGGAAAGCCAAATCCGCCAGTTGCCGATCATCAAGTACCAGGCTGTAGCACTTGTTCTTCACGTCTCGCAGCCTCTGAACAAAGTTTTCCACCGATTCATCATTACGTTGCCTCAGCTTGACAAAATCGGTAATCTTCCTCTCATGTATGCCAACGAAGAAGTATTTATGAAACTGCCTCTCCAGATCGGCCCATGTGATTACAGAGTTTGGAGGAAACGATATAAACCATGTGAATGCCGATCTAGACAATGATGATGAGAACAATCTCACCCTCAGCTCCTCCCTGCTGGCAGCTTGTCCAGACTGGATAATGAAGCGGTTGATGTGCTCCATCGTTGATGTGTCATCTTGGCCAGAGAATTTGGTAAAATCAGGCACCTTGTACCGATACGGTGTCCGATAAGAATATGTATTAACTTTAGGTTTAATGCCGAATTGCTCTTTCATCACTTCGGCAATCCTATCCGCCCAATACGCATCCTGTTCTTGCCGACTCATTGGCTGATTGTTGACTGGTGGAGCCGGCTGATGCGCCCCTTCAGGTATTGGTGGAATATAATTTGGAATAGTTGGCATGGGCGCAGCACGAGTCATCTAGACGTTATGCATCGGTTGATTGGCCGATGGGTAACTTTGCACACTCACTGGGTTATGTTGTGGCATCATATTCATCGGTTGCTGTACCGATGCTCCACTCTGCGCGTTTGCTGGATTTCCATATTGATACATTAGTACGCCAGGTTGTTGAACCGGCGACTGGTTGGTCCATCTAGGATTACAAATCATCGACATGTAACTTGCCGATGGCTGATAACTAAGTGGCGCCTGCTGCTCCTGCACCTTGGAGTAGTCAACAAACTGATTACCTTGATGTGTTAACACTCCAGCTTGAGGATTCACCAACATAGGTTGACTTCCAGTTGCTATGTTTTGTTGCATCGGCACAGATTTTGCCGATGGTGGCATTAGAGGTATTTTAGGAATTACCACCTGGAGATCTTCTGATGGCATCTGTACAGTTGGAGAAGATATAGAGTAATGCATCATATGGATCATCGGCTGTGATTGCGTTACCGATGCCATGGAGTCCTTCCAAGCTGAACTATTTCCCTGCACCAGACTAGAACCAGCAGATGGATTTGGAGGCATACCGTATCCCCACCAGTTGACAGGAGCTGGATGATTCTGTATAGTAGGTCCCGACATCGCCGACGCCACTGGATCTGCACTAAGCTTGGTGACGCTTTCAGGACTTGGCCTTAGTGGTGTAGCCACATCGGCAGACGGATCCACAGGAGTAGCAGACGTCATTTGAACTGTCGATGGGTTCATAGATGCCGATCCAGGCTGATGATACGCTGGACCAACATACTGAGGTGCTTCTCCTTCTTTGAAAGATTGCATAACAACATTGTACACAGTATTGGACAACACATTGGAGTGGCTAATTAATGCTTTATTTAACGCAGAATTAACCATCTCTTGCAACTTACCAGGATTGACATCAAACATGACCTGCCGCGGCAACGACGGATCTTGCTTCTGGATGGCTTCGCCGCTCCTGCTTAGGCTGAAGGATTTCAGATACAATTTCTTGTACTCCTCCATAGCCCGCTCCATAGCCAGCCTCTGATCATCTTTTAGATCGGCCTCAGAGACTTCAATGACATTCCTCTGGTTGACGTCAGTATGATCACCCATAGCAGATGTATAATTGTTCCCACTGGGCATGCCAAAAGAGGTGTTGACACAAAAGGCATCATGATCTGCGAACACCTCGGGCTATTACCCGAATTCGATATCCAAAGGCGTGCCAATCGATTTGACCAGTTAATCGACAAGGACGATAACTAGAACAAGATCTGAACGAGACAACGGCAATACGCCCGGATGTCAAGACTCAGGCTTGATCAGGATAACTAGAGTAGAGCTGAACGAGACAACAGCGATGCGCCCGGATGTCAAGGCTCAGATTACTCCCACGCGGAACTTGCAAGGTTTTGACGGAGATCAAGGAGATGCAGCCCGTCGAAGCTTGAAGAACTCGTAGATAAACTAAAACTAATGCAATAAAAGGGTAAATTGCAGTAAAAGTAAGTAAGAGTAATTGATTTGTTTGATATATGATTGATTTTTTTTCTCACGACCCCTAGGTACATATTTATACCCCAGCAAAAGGAGTTGTAAACAGACATGACTCATATCTTTCCTAAACAAAACTCCTATTTTTAAGGAAACAACTGACTCGCGCAGGAGTCAGACAATAATATTTTCCTAAACAAATACCTCTATTTCTAAGAAAATAAATGACTCATGCAAGAGCCGGACTCAAACTTCTATAACAATACTGGTATGAGATCACCAGTTTCCTTATGTCTTCCTCCCGATGAAACTTTCCATCAACACATCCTTCCGATCCGCAATTTCCTTTTAACGCCATTGGCAATTATATGCTCACGTTAGCCATGTCATCCTTCATCGGCAACATCCGATAACACCTTCTATCGGCAGACTTCTAACTTGCAACTTTCTATTGCCATCGGTAGCTTTCTGCTGACACCAACCACTTCATCCTGCTTCCATCGTCATCATCATTCATCGGCAGCTTTCCGTCCTCATCGGCAACAGGCTTTGGCTCTCATCGGCAACGCTCTCTTCTCCAGCAACATTATTGCCTTTATCACATCGATAATGAGCTTCAATTCTCATCGGCAATTTTCATCTCATTCACAGTATTCACTCTCATCGGTAACATTGACCGATGACTTTCCGATGCCGATAGAAAACGACTACCGATCAATGCAAGTCTTAGCTCATTTTTCACATGCCGAGAAACGGTGTCAACAGATGTCTACCCTTTTGGTTACTCTAAGGCTAAGTGTCTATCCCAAGTGTCTACTCTAGAGAAATATTGACCTTCCATTATTGCTAGTAAACATGTATATATATGATTTGATATAGATATGGACGACATGGAGGCTTTATTGTTTTCAATGATCAACGATGGTACTGATCAAGTAGTAGATGGCACCAATCAAGTAGATGACGGAAGTCAGTACTTTGCGCAAGATGTTGAGCACCAAGAAAATATCGCGCAAGATAATGTTGCCGATGTATATATATGTCTACAATATCTTGTGTATACATGAAAATCAAAATAATTACAGTTGTATAATTATATTTATAAGTTTTGTGTGTCTACATACATATCCATCTACGTCAACGACAACTACGGGGAAGAGTAAAAATGTACGAGGCCTGAAGAAGCCATTGGAGGGTCGGTACATTATCACGGAATTCGATGAGCAAACAGGGGAAGTACTTGGACCACATGCACATAGATTTTCCAACAACTATGGTTACCTTGTAAGGGATAGACTTCCGATCAGTGCTCGTGAATGGCGGTAAAGGAAAGGACGTCTTGACATTAGTTTTGTCTCTGATCGTGACAAGGAACTAATTTGGCAAGAAATCCTTCAACATTTCTCGTTCAATACAGAAGATGAAGCTTTGAAGGGGAGATCACATAGAACCCGCATTCGTTGTTCCCCATTGGTTGATCTAGGGTCTTGACCTTCTTCATATACTCCACTTTGAATGGGGCTCTCCATTTCTTTTGCATCCTAGGCTGCACATTTCTCCAATCCGGTAACGCTTTCATCCTATGTGACAATGTAAATGAAGTGTGAAGGCTGAGGACATTAATTACAATATCATATGTGATTGAAAAATGTGGTGATATTGGGTTCACTTACATATTTAGCACTTTGACTAGGGGTTTGATATGTTTAAGTGGCTTCTTTTTTTAGTCCCACACCTCGATAGTTGAATTTTTAAGACTTAATTCTACGAGGATGTAATGGTTGCTGCAATCACAAAGTTCATGTTATTGAAGGATATATCAAGAAAAAACACTTAAGTAAGGGTCGAGAACACATACTCGCAATTGTAGGTTAGCACATGTCGTCTTCCATTTGTATTGTTATCCCTTGCATAGAAGATTTGCTTTGCAATACCACATGTCATCTTCCATTTGCCTTGTTATCCCTTGCATAGAAGATTTGCAAAACATCCTTTGCAAGGACGAAGGGGTCATATCTGTACGCGGTCTTGGATAGATCAACGGTAGTGAACCCATCCTTGTCGGTGTTGATTTCATTCAGCCGGACCCACAGACAATGGAAAAGAGCAACTTTCAACTGATGTCCATAGTCTAGCTCTCATATCTCATCTATGAAACCATAGTATGTTGCCACCACCATGTCGTACTCATCGTGGGTGTCGAAACGAACACCACTATTTTGGTTGTTGCTCTTGTCGTCCTGTTTTTTTATGTAAAATGTAAAACCATTTATTTGATATCCTAGGTACATCATTAGCGTAGTCGAAGGTCCGGGGGCTAAGAGATCTATCTGACATTCCGTCACCATTCCTAGCCTTTGGCGTCGAAACCAGTCACCGAATTCCTCCTTATGTTTTTTCTCAAGCCAAACTTGTGACCTACCGATGTGCTTATTTTGCAGTAACTTCTTGTGCTCATCAATGTATGCCATCACACCGTCGGCCTGCTGGAGAACAGCGAAGTGTGCTTGTCTGAAGGAGACCGCTTTGTCTATTTTGACAGCTTTCTCACCTATTGTTCCTTTGCCCCCTAGTCTTCCATCATGATGAGATACTGGAACTCCGACCCGCTTGATGTCTAGATAATATATGGAGAACTCAATAGCCTCCTCTGTTGACCATCCTTCTACCATGCTCCCTTCTGGTCTGAATTTATTCCTAACATACCGCCTAAAAACTTTCATCAGTCTCTCGAAAGGAAACATCTTGTGTAGGTACATTGGGCCAAGGGCTTTTATTTGATCTACAAGATGAACAAGTAGATGCACTAAAATGTCGAAGTATGTCGGTGGGAAATGCATCTCAAGCCTGCATATAATCTCAGCTATCTCCTGCTTCAGGCGGTCTAGCCTGCCCACTTCAATGACCTTTTCAGAGATCGCGTTGAAGAACAAACATAACTTTATGATTGGAGCGCAGACCTTGTCAGGGAGGATACCTCGCAGGGCAACTAGGAGCAGCTGAGTCATTATGACATGACAGTCATGGGCCTTTATAGAACCATAGTTAAACTTAAGTTCTCTCATGTTAACTAGCATCTTCGGGTTCCCACAGTAGCCACTCGGTACTTTGGGATCGTTGAAGAAAGAAATAAGCATTTATTTTTCCTCCCTTTTCAGTGTCCATGATGCCACCGGAAGTTTCAAGTGGCCATTCTCAAGAGTTACTGGGTGCAACTCCTTCCTGAGGCAACATTTGTGAGTTTGCTTAATTGTTGAAGAATCTGTTTCCCGTCTATATACTTTGGTGGTCCATGTTTCTCAGTAGTCCCATTAAAAGCTTTTGTATTCCTACGGTAAGGGTGATCACGATGTAGGAACCTAAGGTGTCCCATGTAGACCATCTTCCTGTTTTCTGGTAGATGTGTAGCATTAGTCTCCTCCAAGCACTCGACACACCTAGTGTATCCTTTTGTCTTCTCTCCAGACAAGGAACCTCACCCTGGTAGGTTGGTGATTGTAACGATAAGTAGAACCTTTACCATGACATGTTCTTTTTTTTGTACTCATCCCAAACATCCTTCACACCCGTCTCCCACATCTGTAGTAGTTCATCGATCACTGGTTCTAGAAGCACATCAATATCATTACCAAGTTGTTTTGGTCCTTGGATTAGTAATGGCATCTGGACGTATGACCGTTTCATACAAAGCCAGGGTGGAAGGTTGTATATACATAGCGTCACTGGCCAAGTGCTATGATTGGTTCTCACCTGGTCAAACGGGTTGATCCCATCCATGCTCAAAGCTAACCACAGATGCCTTACCTCTCCACCAATGTTCTTATAGAACATAGTGTTGGTAGTCCTCCAGTCCGACCCATCGGCGGGGTGCCTCATCATTGAATCTTTCTTTCGCTCTTTGCCGTGCCAACGCAACAGCTTGGCTGACTTTGCATTTGCAAACAACCTATGCACTCGTGGAGCTATAGGAAAATGCCATACGGACTTTACGGGTCCTCCTCTGGTCTTGCTTCCATTATTTGATGGCCCTTGCTTGTATCAGGGAGTTTTACACTTGGGACATGCATCCAAGTCTTTGTATTTCTCTCCACGGTACAATATGCAGTCGTTGAAACATGCATGGATTTTCTAAACCTCGAGGCCAATTGGGCAAATCATTTGCTTCGCAAGGTAAGCCTTTTCTGCTAACTCGGTACCCTCCGGGAATCATTTATGTAGTATACCTAACAAGTAATCGAAGCCTTTATCACTCAACCCATTCGTTGATTTGAACTCCAATAGCATGATGTTGGCTTCCAGTTTGCTTATGGGCAGCTCGGATACAATGGTGTTTTTGCATCATTTCTCATCATCTCCAGTTTTTTCAACTGTGAAGCACTAAGGAATCCCCCATGCACATCATGTAGAAGCTGTGAAAGGACATCATCTTCCTCAGTGTCGTCAGCTAATGTATTCATAAACACATCATCATTGGTAGACACATGTTCTGTGTAATCATGAACAGGCAACAATGCATTCAGGGATACACTAGGCACATCATCATTAACATTTTGACCAACCTCCTCATGCAAAGTCCAAATCGTGTAGTTTCTCGTATTCTTGCAGTCTTTGCATGGACAGAATACAAGATGTGAGTCCCCAGTATTGACTCTAGCTCGCTTGATGAAATCGTCGATGCCCGTCAAGTATCGTGGGTCTGTATGTGACAGATCGTACATCCACCCTCGAGCCATGTCTGCACTGCTAAAATGGGCAGAGCAGAGGAAACATAGGAACATATTAATAGGAGCATTTTTGAACAATATTCTTCGATATAATTTGAATTTGGTCGCGCTATAAAAAGTGAGACAACAAATAGATAACAATGGAAGCATGGAGTATTAAATGTAAGTATTAAATGCATGCATGGAGTATTAAATGTAAGCAATAAATACCCAATAAAAACAAAGTGTTACGATTTTTCTAAATAATTTTGGATCTAAAAGCTACAAAAAATTGACATAAATTGTTCTTGATCATGAAAACTAGCATAGCTCTAAACTATAGATTTACAAACAAAAACAATGTAAACCAACAATTCTAAAGAATCATACTTGTTACTAACCAAGAGCAATAAGATATGAGGATCCAAGAGTGAAGAGGAGCCAAAAATGGAGATCAAGAAATCCACTAGCAACAATGAAGAGATGGAGCTCCTCACGCAATATTCTACCGACCCAAACAAAACCGACAGTGAAGAGGCATCACTGCCGGCTCAAACAAAACCGGCAGTGATGGGCTGACAGTGATTGTTGTTTCTGTAGCAGTGGTTGCAGGTGGCTGAGGCGTACGTTGTGCCAAAGACCCTGGCGTGACTACCTTAGGGCTCAACTTGGTGGAGGTAGATGTAAAAGTATATTATTTTAAAAGGGTAATTCAACGTTCTTTCTCCAATTTAGCACAAAATAAAGTTAATAATAACTAAAATTGCTCAGAAAATATAAGTTTGTATTTGCTGCCACAGCATTGGTCTACATGTATGGATTTTTTTTTTCAAGCTATCTCGACAGTCTCATTCGTACCTATATGGCCTTGTTTTTATGTACCGATATATTTTTTATTAGAAAAAAAAGAGATTTGAGACACCCTTTTGAATTTATAATGGCAACGAACGTGATTGGTAGGCCGTCTGATATTTTATTAACCAAAGTATAATGGACTCAGAAATACAGATATATATTTTATTAATTAATGCTTCGGTCTCGCGCCCTCTCTCTCTGGCCCTCTACAATCGCGAGGACCACCGCAGTACCGCATCAGGCGTCGGGGAAGCGGCGAACCGGCGACGGCCAACGCGAGCGGCGGGCCACTGTCGCCAAAGCGACCAAGCGCGAGGCCGCGAGCACCGGCCGCCCAGAGACAACATGCCACCACGGGCTGACGCGGACGGGCACGGGGGAGGGCGAACGTGGATCTTATCCAAGTTCTCTATTTAGTAAAGTGTGTTTCAGTGTGCTATTCATAAATTTTAATGAAGTGTACGTGTTGGAGTGTGCTGAAGCTGTAATTGGGTAGAAGATCGATCTTATCCAAGTTCTCTAGTCATGAAAAGTACTTAAGGAAATATTAGATGATTAGGATTGTGCTTAGGCTAGTTACACCTGTGTATATTGGAACTTTCTGCCCACTCATTGGTCCCATATGGTAGAGTCATATCAACCGTGATACGGAGCCACGACCATAATAACCTTCTATTAGGGAGAACAAACGACCATCGGATCACCGGTCAGGCGACATCATGCGCAATAAATAGTCAGATTTATTCATGGTCGGTCTCACTCTAAGGTCTACTAGAAAGTACGCAACTCCATACGACCTAAAATATATTTATTGTAAAGAAAGAAGTGGATACATTAGGTGAACAAAAGTATACAAAAGATGCACAATTATTTTTCTCGATTTCGATGGAAACAGGTCATGGCAAGATAATTACATTTCCAAGGGCAATATGATCCTATCCATCTTCAACATCAGTTTTAATCCTGTATATTCAAATAGAAGTTCCGTTATCATTGTCCGCAGCAGCTAATCCAGTGGGTTCAGTCGCAACAGGTAGATGCTTCTTGTAATGATAATAGCAATCGCAGAGATCCTTCGTCACACAGTCGAATTTCGTTACCTCTCCGTTATATTTGTTTGCCCACTCCAAGCATTTTTCATGGCAGAGCTCTGGATTGCATCCAGGTAAAATAATACCTATGCAGCCTGTATGCATATATGTGATCAATAGCTGGTTTTTTAGAAACCACACAAGAATTGAACTATTGTATGTACATATGAAGTTGGATACGTACTTTTGTTGCAGGATGAGAGAGTTGATGACATCATCATCAGGACAATGCAAAGAGCTATACACTCGGTCCTCATTGTGTTCTTCGGTACAAGTGGCAAGTGGAGAAGATCAGTAGTGGTGGTATAATTGTTGTTGAACTTGTATTCTTGTATGCATATTGCCTTGTTCCGTCCTGTTTATATACATGCATTGGCATATGTAATGTCGATATATGTATCCACAATAGAGATATTAGCACATCTTAATGTGGATATATGTATCAACAATAGAGATTGTATCCACAACAAAGATATATGTATCCATAATAGAGATATATGTATCATCCTGTTTTAATATTGAATAATCTAGCCTTTAGGATTTGATATCTTCTACAATTAAATAAACAAACAGGACATCTTAGGTCTTTATTTTACACAACTTGAATCTTCCAAATTAATGTTGAGGTATCTCGATTGTAAGCTTGACATTAGGAGTGATTAATTGGCTTGTGTAAAGGAAGCATTGGTGGAAGGATATGCAGTCGGTATTGTAGTCATGAGTACATATATATCATGCATAAGTTCTGCCTTATTAAGTAATGCTGCTGAATCTAAACTACAGGTTAAATGTTCAAGATGGCTTGTGCACCCCATTCACTGTTTCGATCTTCACCGTGGTGACAAAATCAGTATTCATAGGTTGCCACATCTTAATTTTGACATACGTATCCAAATAGAGATTTATGTACACTTGCAGTGGCATATCTTAATACAATGTTGATATATCTATCCACAATAGATATATTTGTATAGATATAGTGGCACATCTTAGTATAATCTTGATATATCTATCAACAATAGAAATATATGTATAAAAATTAGTGTGAAATCTTATTATTGATTATATGTGTTCACAAAAGATATATGTGTACCTTCCTGACATATATTGTCCCTGTGTTTTGATATCTTTTACAAATTAATAAATATACGAGACACATGTTTGATATTAATTTTCCACAACTTGAATCCTGCAAATTAACATCGAGGTATCTCCATTGAAAAAGGCTCACAAATTTATGTCCTAGCTCTCCTATTTTGTAAGACTTTTACTTCATCTATATCATTTTGTCTGTATTTTGTGCAATATTATACTTGTTATAGTATTATTGTTGTTTATCTTAAGCATATAGTTGTTAAATGTTAGATTATGATCCAAGCCCACACCTGTATTCACTACTACAAAAAATCTTTTGCATGACACTTGGGAATTATTAACCGTGGCAGTTCAAATGGTTAACCGCCACGGTTAATACTGTGATTAACCGAGGCGGTCACGTTTTATTAACCGAGACGGTTACAAGAAACCGCCTCGCAAAATCCATTAACCGATGCGGACCAGTTATAGTGTACGTCTCAGTTAATAGAGGCAGAGCCCAATAGCAATCGAAAAGCCCACTTGGGCCGATCAATTATTCGTGGTATATATACCATATTTAGGGTTTCTCACTCATCCTCCCACTCCCTCAACTCCTCCCTCTCTCACCAGCGGTGCCCCTCTCTCTCGCACATGACTCACTCTCTTGCGCCACCCCTCCCCCTCCTCTCCGGCGCCCCTCTTCGGCGCGGGCAGACCGTCGCCCCCCTCCTCTCCGACGCGAGCGGACTGGGGCCCCTCCCCCCTCCTCTCTGGCGTGGGCGGACCGGTGGCGGATCCGACACAGGCAAACCGCCGACCCTCCCGCTCCTCTCCGGCGTGGGCGAACCGACGGCGGATCCGGTGCGGGCGGACCGCCGCCCCTCCTCCCTCCTCTCCGATAGATCAATGTTCTTATGTTCAATCTACTTGTTGCAATTGTTAGATTAATAAAGAAGAATAGTAGTAGAGTTTGAATGATAGGAATGATAATGTGCTTATGTTCACAAGAAGATCAATGTTCTTCCTCCATGGAAACATGGCACATTGACCGAGGTGTTATCCACCAAGGATGGATACACTATCTTTGCTAAGTACCAATCCTTCCATCGGTGTTCGGGCTGACCTAGGGACGATCATGGTGGTACCGTCTAAGCCTCAACCTAAGAAAAAGAGAATAAAGAGAAGGAGCCAATGGATTGCTATCAGGGTTGCTATCAGGGTTTTGCATAGGAAGATGAAAGAGCTTACTAGGATCATCTGTACCTTGGAGCATATGATTGATCGTGAGATTGTCCATAGCTTAGCTTTAGAGGGTAGGTTTCCATCTTGCGTTGTTATGTTTTCAATATATTTAAGAACCAAAGAGTGAGGTTTAGGTAGGCATGATTAATTTGTTTAGTTTGTTTAGTGTCACAACCGTTTTTAAGAACAAATTTGGATGCATAATAGCTCATGTGTACCCCAAGAATAGTCGCACACTAAATTGACAAATCATAAACGTACCATCACAATACTTATTACATAGCGAATCAATAATCATAACAAAGTCTTAATCATACAAAATCTTTAGCTAAGACGACGATACTCACGATTGCTCCAAACGAGGACTGGTACTGGTTGACCTCAAGACTAGTACTCATCACAGTAGTCATCAATCCAATCTTGATATGTGGGGTGAATGGAAGGGTCGGTACATTCCGCACTCAGAAAATACAACATGGGGTTCATGAAGCTCAAAAGGTCATGCATGATTCATGGTGGTAAGTATTTTAAGAAGATCAGGTTCATATTAAATAAAAAAATTGCAAATGCATGCTTAAGCTCAAATACCCATGATCATAAAGTAATGACAATGATACAATAAATGAATAAGACTTGCATACAACAACTTAGAATAAGAACCCAGTAATTTTATGAGTTTTCTGAGCCGCTCATTTCCGTGAGCACGACTATCATGATAGTTTTTAACTCTGTGTAGAGGTGTACAACTTTACCCATGAGTCATGGTTCCAATATGCTAGAGTCTTGACTAACATATCACCTCTTCCAACGAAGTGTGGCAAGGTACACTATGAAGCCTTCCAAGGGTTTGTCTAACAAGCTAGGGCCACAAGGTTTCCATGGCAGGGAGATGTATGGACCCTCCTGTCTATGGCACACTCCTTCACGACTATACTCATATGTCAAAAGATGCCCTATACTTGTCTCGGCATGCCCCTTTCGTGCCATAAAGGTAAACACTTAATGAGCTAGAAAAGGTCCCAAAACTGAACTAAAGCCAGAGCCATATATCTTCGCAAAAAAAGCGAGAGCCATATAGGCCTTGTGGTTGTAATGTATATCCTAGGTTTTGTTGATAGATAATCTCTTATAGTCCAGTGTTGCTAAAAACAAGTTTTATCCTTATTTGCACATAGTCATTAGCACGTTAAGATCATATACATATGGTGTCACAACTAGCAATACTATCCATATATGGTGGTAATCTCATAGGTGACAAGGTATTCGGTATAACAAAGACTATAATCAACCTATGGTAAACAAGAACTACTAGAAAACATGCCTTTCGTCGATGGCAAAAATGGGCTTTAGTCCCCGTTATTTTTGCGTCCGGGACTAATACATCTTTAGTCCCGGTTGGCAACACCAACCGGGGATAAAAAGTCTCCTTTAGTCCCGGTTGGTGTTACCAACCGAGACTAAAGGTCCAGAACATTTAGTCTTGGTTGGAAATACCAACCGGGATTAAAAATAGACCCTTTAGTCCCGGTTGGTGTTACGAACCGCGACTAAAGGTCCCTCGACGCGTGGGTTCAAAAGGGAAGAGTTCCATCTATTGACAGATAAGTTGAGTAGGTGGGATGGTTCGGGCGCGCGAGGCAGGTGCGAGAGGTCAAGGGACCTTTAGCCCCGGTTCTACCAACCGGGACTAAAGGAAGGGACATTTAGTCCCGGATTCCTAGTCCCGGTTGGTGGAACCGGGACTAAAGGCCCTTATGGACCAGGGCTAGAAGCCCTTTCTGTAGTAGTGAAGGAATCATGCATATGAGTTATAATTTATCATGAATAGGACACCAAGGATAATCCCATGTTATACTTGCCTTATTTGATGTATTCTTGCTGGTGTTGTTCATCTTGATCGTATAAGTACCCTGAATCTTAAACTACTTGCTCAATTCTAATAATCGATCGTCAAACAACACCACACAATCATTGGGCAAAGATACATGAATCAAACAAGATCTATAATATAATATTACACCACAGTAATAAATCAAGATGAAAAGTTCATAAAAGTAATCCATGTATTGCTACGAGCACATAGATGTTTTGTTCACAAAAAACGGAGTTAAAACGACGAAGATATGAACTTAACAAGTTTTCCTGTAGACATATATTAATTTAAACCTAAACACGAAATTTAATGGTTTCAAACTTGAATAACAGCAGCATTAACATGCTGATCATTTAATTATTAATCTTATGCAATTTGAATGGGTCAAATCAGAGTTAAAATGAGCAGGTTATAAGCTTTTGAAAATCAATGGCATAACTAGAAATACTGAATTTTCATTTATATTCAACTAAAAACAAATCCGGAAAGGAAATACACTTTCCAAAGGAGAGAACATATTCAAGAGATACGCCAAAGGACAGCGGGTTGAATCACAAAAACTCACAGGGCTCTTTAGCAAGAGTTACCCGTGAAGGGTTATCGGCCAATCCTGACCCTCGGATCGGAATAGAATGGCCACATTTAAAAGGGGGGAAAGAGGAGAGAAGGCGCCGACCAGGAACAGTGACGGCACGACAGCTCCCCATAGTCTCCAGCGAGGAGCTCGCCGCCGATGGTGAATCGGAGTCTACGGTCCACGATTTGGCCAACTGATTGTCCTGGGAGAGAGAGAGGCATCGAGCACGAACTCACCGAGGGATCAACTTCACGCGACCGGAAGCGCAACGAAGACGGCCAGCGGCGATGTGAGGCGGCTCCGAACTCCCTGCTCACGGAGTTTGTGGTCAGCGGTGTCAAAATCATCATCACCTGTATAGGAACGATTGTCGGTGGTGTTACTATCAACATGCAGAGCTGCTGGTTCAAGCTTCTATTTAGGCTCAGATGGCTCCGGAAGGTGTAGTTCACTTGCAGCATCAATAGTTGCTTGGACGAAGTGTACCTCCGGATTTTGGTGCTTCTTCCACTCTTGATATAACTCAATCAAGTGTGGCTCGACATTGCAGGTACGAGACCAATGCTTCTGGGATCCACAATAGAAACAACCTGATTGTTTTCCTCCACTTGCATCATTCTTTAAGCCCTTGTGGGACTTGTCATTGCCATTGCCATTGCCATTAGGCTTCTTGCCTCCGTTCGCATGCTTCTTAAATTTCCCCCTTTTGGCCCCTGGTGACCATGACACTTTTGGCCCTTGTTTATGAAAGGACCCTTACTGTTGTTGTTACGGAAATTGGCATGTGCTTCAGGTTGTGTCTGTGTCCTAGTAGGGCGCATTTGGAAGTTCTTCATCAATAGTTCATTCTGAGCCTCAGCGGCAAGCAACACATTGATGAGGTCACAACAATTAATCATGTACTTGTTATTGCGATATTGCTGTTGGAGTACCATGTTGGTAGGGTGAAAAGTCTCGAGAGTTTTTTCAATCATCTCGAGTTCATTGATGACTTGGCCACAAAAGCGAAGCTGAGCCACGATTCGGTGAATCTCAGTATTATATGCCTCAACTGTCTTGAAGTCAAGGAAGCGGAGTTGTGCCCAATCACGCCTAGCCTGTGGGAGAAGTACTGTCTTCTGCTTGCCAAAGCGTTCATGAAGCTTCATCCACAATACCAGAGGGTCTTTCACCTCCAAGTACTCCATCCTCAGGTCGGGGTGGATGTGATGCCTTAGGAAGATGCAAGCCTTTGCCTTGTCATGGAGTGGCGGAGCAGGAACACCGGCTACAGGCCTAACGATCGTGGAAGTCAGTTGCATTGCCTCCAGATGGAACTCATAGTCGACTGCCCAGGTTTGATAGTCCTTGCTGGAACTCTGTCTTGTTGATCGAAGTCCTTGCATATTAATCCATGGAAATTAACTTATGGTAAATAAACATGAAATAGTATATATGTATAGCCATGAATGAATTATTAACGCAAAAAAATATATAAACGAGTGCTCGGCAGCCGCCGGAACTGCAGGACGGCCATCGGGGCCATCATGGTGTCGCAAGCTGTAGTAGCCAGCGGGGCCACATACGTGCATGCAGATACATAAATCGAAAAGAGTTACTCCACGAAACATCGCTGGCTCGGGGTTGTTCGGCAGTTCAAGGCTGGATCGTGCTGTTGCTGATGTAACTTGGCGGACAAAGTTTCCATATTATAAAGTGATAAATGGTGAACCACGACACTCAGATCACAGACCCATAATTGTAGTGATGGAAAATTCTCCTAACGAAAATAGAGACACAGGACCACGTTCTTTTCGTTTTGAGGCCAGCTGGTTACAGGAGGAACAGTGTGCTACGATTGTTGAGAACTCCTGGAATTTAACAACTCAATGTAGAGCAAGAAAAATTGGAGATGCTGTTCGGGAGGTTGCCAATGAGTTGTGGGATTGGAGTAAGAATGTCCTAGGAGATGTAGAAAAGAGAATTAAAAGACTCAAAAGAGATCTGGAAAAATGTCGGAAGGAAGCACTGACTGAGAGGAATATAGCACATGAGCAAATTCTGAGATACAAGTTAGAAAAACTAGAAGACCAGAGGGAGTTGTACTGGCGCCAAAGAGCGCATGCCCATTGGTTACAGAAAGGTAATCGAAATACCAAATACTTCCAAGAATATGCCACTGAAAGGAAAAAAAGAACAAGTTAGATAAGTTGATCAAGGATGATGGGTCAGTTGTAGAGGACAACAATGTAAGAATTTTAGGCAAATTCATTTTTAATTTAATCCATAGAAATGATGTAATAAAAAAGACCAGGACATCATATATGTGCTTGTTTAAGTTAAATATCATGTATGTGATATAAGCGATAACCAGTTAGGTATGATAGCAATTTCCATTGAAATAAAGCATGTCTACCAAACTGTTAACGCTAATCAGCAAAGTTGTGATTTGAAGAATTAAAACAACAAGTCGTTTAAGGAGGTCATACCCAGCGGCAGAGCCGGAAGCACCGTTGAGCGACATGGTGCTTGGTCGAAGTAGTCGTTGCAGTGCCGAAAGGATGTCGTGCAGTCCTCGTCGCCGGGAAGAAGACGTACAACTCGTATCGCCGGGAAGAAGACGTGCAGCCCGCGTCGTCAAGAAGAAGATGTTCAAGATCGTCGCAAGAGGGAGTGGACGAAGAGAAGCAGCGAGTAGTCGTGCCGCCGATGGACACTCCCCAAAAACGTGATTGCCATCCTCACCCGAGCAGGTGAACCCAGTGGACGAAGACGTTCCGGAGGCCTACTCTTCCTGTACTTGTGCGCGCAAGAACAGGAACGAGGATGCTATGGGACAACAAGAACTTTGGTTGTGTACTGTAGAGAACTAGCAGTTGCAAGCATACCTCATTTTGGAGGGCGTTGGATATATATACAAACACATATTACCAAATACCGCACAAATGAGGAGGCAGGCAGTCTCTCGATCATGAAGTGCAGGAGGCAACGGAAGCGTTTACATGCATGAAACTTTCAATTCATTGCTAATTAAATTAGTGGATGGAAATGAAAGTTTCCGTTTGTAACCAATGCAAAATATTTACTCATTACATGTCTTTCTATCTTCTCGTTGCCTTGCCTGCCTCCCCGCATTCTTTGCTATGCATGTGTGCATGCGTTCTATTATGGTAATAAACCATTGATATTATTTCATTTATAAATCATAGAGTTTTATTATTTAATATATTAAATGGTCTTAACCCTTAATATATCAACAATCCCCACCAAACTCTATGATTCGTAGAAAATAATCTCAAGACCATCGTTCTTTTGATATACCAGAGTTTCAACGGGGACTGTTAAGTTGAACACCCGTCTAGAACAAATGCTATGCTCATTCACAACTGAACAATGGACTATGCCTTGAATTGACAGTTTTGTGCGAATTGAGTTTCACCGAAGTTCTTTTCATGGTACTTGGTTGCTACAAGCATCCCCTCTATTTGAAGCATATAAGTCACACTTCCTAGCCTTTTCATGAGTATCTAGAGATTACCCTCATCTCATAGGTTGTGACTAGCAACCGAACTCATATAGGTGTGTTCCTTATAGGATGTCCTGTAGGACAACATCCCTGTTTAATAAAGCCACTCGAATCACATTAAGAAATTAATCAACCTGCCTTACAAAATTGGAGAGACGGCGCATCTCTAACGAGTAAGACTAAAATAAAAGGGGTCTCTCCCTCAGTCAACCACTAGCTTGTTTCGCCATCCTAATTCACGGGATCTCCGATCAAATAGGACAGGTTACCACTATGGAATGACTTCAAGTGGGTCTCAAGCCCAACTCCCTCGATGCACCTTCTATCACATTACGTGATAGTCCCTTAGTGAATTGATCTGCCAGATTATTAGAAGTATGGACATAGTCCAATGCAATTACTCCGGAGTTTCTCAGTTTTCTGACACTCTTCAGACGTCTTTTCACATGCCTAGAAGACTTCATGTTGTCCTTAGAACTATTAACTTTAGTTATCACAGTTTGATTGTCACAGTTCATGGAAATAGCCGGTATAGGTTTCTCTACAACCGGTAAGTCCATCAGGAGTTCACGAAGCCACTCGGCCTCAGTGCCAGCAGTATCCAATGCTGTCAGTTCTGCTTCCATTGTAGACTTCGTTAAGATAGTCTGCTTGCAAGACTTGCAGGAAACAGCGCCACCTCCAAGCAGGAACGCGTATCCGCTCATGGCGTACAGCTCATCAGCATCAGAAAACCAATTTGCATTACAATAACCCTCCAGCACTCTTGGGTACCCGGTAAAGTGAATGCCATAGCTCATTGTGCCTTTCAAATAGCGCAATACTCTCTCAAGAGCATTCCAATGATTATCTCTCGGATTCGACACAAACCGGCTAAGTTTGCTCACAGCAAACGAGATATCTGGCCTTGTAGCACTAGCCAAGTACATAAGTGATCCAATAATTTGAGAATACCGCAGTTAATCTCTTGCAATTCTGCGATTCTTTCTTAGTATCACACTTGGGTCATAAGGAGTAGGCGCAGGTGTACACTCACTGTATCCAAAATGGCTCAACACCTTTTCTACATAGTGGGATTGCACAAGAGTTACCCCACCATTTCCTTCGTCTCTCAAGAGCTTAACGTTAAGTATAACATCAGCCACACCCAAGTCTTTCATCTCAAAATTATTAGACAGAAAATCTTTCACTTCTTTAATCACATCAATATTATTGCCAAAGATTAAAATATCATCCACATACAAGCACAGAATGACGCCATTACCTCCACCAAACCGATAATTACACATTTATCAGCTTCATTCACTGCAAAGCCGGCTGATGTTAAAGTTTTATCAAATTTCTCATGCCACTGTTTAGGAGCTTGCTTTAGGCCGTACAGGGATTTTAGTAACTTACAAACCTTACCCTCTTGACCTTTTACAACAAATCCATCTGGCTGATCCATATAGATCTCTTCCTCAAGCTCTCCATTTAGAAAAGTTGTCTTAACATGCATCTGATGAATGAGAAGACCGTGTGACGCAGCCAAGGATAACAACACACGAATGGTCGTCAATCAGGCAACAGGTGAGTAGGTGTCAAAATAATCTTCTCCTTCCTTTTGTGTATAGCCTTTAGCAACTAGCCTAGCCTTGTACTTCTCAATAGTACCATCAGGCCTCAGCTTCTTTTTTAACACCCATTTGCACCCCACTGGTTTAAATCCATACAGACGATCAACCACTTCCCATGTCCCATTGGTCATAATAGAATCCATCTCATTTTGAACAGCTTCCTTCCACAAGTTAGCGTCTGAAGAGGAATACGCCTCAGCAATGGTTGTGGAAGTGTCATCCACGAGGTATATAATAAAGTCATCACCAAAGGATTTTGCAACCCTCTGTCTCTTACTCTTGCGAGTGACTATATTATTATCCTCCTCAGGAATATTCTCAGGGGTCTCATCATCAGCGTGTATAAATGGTTCATGTGAATCAGGAATTGAAATAGACTCATGACTAGATATGCTAGGTGTATTAATTTTCATGGGAAATTCATCTTTAAAGAATGTTGCGTCTCTAGATTCCATGATTGTCCCAACCGCCATATCAGGAACATTAGAGTTTATTATTAAGAATCTATAGCCTACACTGTTCATGGCATAGCCAAGGAGAATACAATCTACAGTTTTAGGTCCAAGCTTTCGCTTTTTATTGATCGGCACATTCACCTTAGCCAAACATCCCCATGTTCGCAGATAGGAGAGATTTAATCTCTTTTTCTCCCATTCCTCAAATGGTGTAATTTCTTTGTTCTTTCTGGGCACTTTATTTAGGACATGACATGCTGTCATCATAGCCTCACCCCACCATTCATTAGATAAACCCGCAGTGTCTAACATGGCATTCACCAAATCAGTTAGAGTGCGGTTCTTTCTTTTAGCAATCCCATTGGATTGTGGTGAGTATGGTGGCGTCCTCTCATGAATAATTCCGTGCATAGCACAAAACTCAGAAAACTCATTAGAGAAATATTCTCCCCCGCGATCGGACCTCAAGTGTTTGAGTTTCTTCTCAAGTTGATTCTCTACCTCAGCTTTATAAATCTTAAAATAATGCAATGCCTCATCTTTTGTTTTCATAAGATACACATAGAAAAATCGATTGCAATCATCTATAAAAGTAATAAAATATCTCTTACCACCTTTTGTCAATATTCCATTCATCTCACAAACAACAGAATGAATAAGTTCTAGTGGTGCCAACTCTCTCGCCGCAGCAGCCTTGTGAGGCTTGCGAGGTTGTTTTGCCTCAACACAAACATGGCACTTTGAACCTTTGACCACATCAAATTTAGGAATTAAATTTAAAGTTGCTAAGCGGGACATGCAACCAACATTCACATGACATAATCTCGAATGCCAAATATTTGTCTCAATATTATTAACCACATGGTTCACAGATTTAGAACAAGTATCAACTAAAGACAAGCGGAACAAGCCTCCGCTCTCATAGCCTTTACCAACAAAAGTTCCAAACTTAGAAATAACGCACTTATTCGACTCAAACACAAGTTTATAACCATCACGACAGAGTAGAGAACCGCTAATCAGATTCTTTCTTATTGAGGGGACATGATGCACGTTCTTGAGCTGCACGGTCTTTCCCGAAGTGAGCTTCAGATCGACCGTACCAACACCACGAACAGTCGCACGCGCCCCGTTTCCCATCAACAAGGAGCCAGCCCGCCCGACCTGGTAAAAAGAGAACAAGGAAACATCAACACACACATGAATATTTGCACCAGTATCAACCCACCAATCAGGTGAAGAACAGACTGAAAGAACTGAAGGCCATAAATTACCATACCCAGATGTTCCTTGTTCAGTCTCAATGGTGTTTGCTGATTTCTGTGGAGAAGGCTTCCATTTAGCCTCAGGACACTCCCTGGAGAAATGCCCAGTCTTGCCACAGGTGAAACAGTTCATCTTTTCCTTGTTCATCAGCTTCTTACCCTTCTTGAAAGAAGTGGTAGGCTTCTGCTTAAGCTCTTGCTGAAATTTCTTCTTTTGTGATTTAGAACTATTCTTTTGCACCATATGTGCGCTAGAAGTTCCCTCATTGACTTTCTTGCCTTTCACATTCTTTGCTCTTGCCTTATCCTCAACATCTAGAGTCCCAACAAGCTCAGCAACGCTGAACTCTTGCCTCTTGTGTTTTAGAGTAGTTGCAAAGTCAGACCAAGAAGGTGGCAATTTTGCAATCATGCAACCTGCCACAAACTTGTCAGGAATAGCACACCCATACAGCTCAAGTTCCTTTACCAGTGACTGTATTTCATGAGCCTGTTCGACTACAGGACAGTTCTCAACCATCTTATAGTCATGAAACTGCTCCATGACATACAACTCAGAACCGGCACCAGAAACGCCATAACGGGCCTCAAGAGCATCCCACATGGCCTTACCAGTTGTAAGCGGCACATAAGCATCAACTAGGGATTCCCCAATGATACTCAACAATGCTTACTTACACACAGTGTCATCATAGTCAAACTGGCGCTGCTCATCAGCGGATTTGACTTCAACACCTTGCTCACTAACCACATAGAAGCATCACATAGCAGTTAACCACAAGATGGTTTTCTGGCGCCATCTCTTATAGTGAGTGCCCTCAAACGGCGATGGTTTCAGCAAACCCACAAAGCCAACAGATGAAAATTGCCTAAAATAATCACGTTTTTGGATTGTAAGAATTTTAGGCAAATTCATTTTTAATTTAATCCATATAAATGATGTAATAAAAAAGACCAGGACATCATATGTGTGCTTGTTTAAGTTAAATATCATCTATGTGATATAAGCGATAACCAGCAAGGTATGATAGCAATTTCCATTGAAATAAAGCATGTCTACCAAACTGTTAACGCTAATCAGCAAAGTTGTGATTTGAAGAATTAAAACAACAAGTCGTTTAAGGAGGTCATACCCAGCAGCAGAGCCGGAAGCACCGTTGAGCGACATGGTGCTTGGTCGAAGTAGTCGTTGCAGTGCCGAAAGGATGTCGTGCAGTCCTCGTCGCCGGGAAGAAGACGTACAACTCGTATCGCCGGGAAGAAGACGTGCAGCCCGCGTCGTCAAGAAGAAGATGTTCAAGATCGTCGCAAGAGGGAGTGGACGAAGAGAAGCAGCGAGTACTCGTGCTGCCGATGGACACTCCCCAAAAACGTGATTGCCATCCTCACCCGAGCAGGTGAACCCAGTGGACGAAGACGTTCCGGAGGCCTACTCTTCCTGTACTTGTGCGCGCAAGAACAGGAACGAGGATGCTATGGGACAACAAGAACTTTGGTTGTGTACTGTAGAGAACTAGCAGTTGCAAGCATACCTCATTTTGGAGGGCGTTGGATATATATACAAACACATATTACCAAATACCGCACAAATGAGGAGGCAGGCAGTCTCTCGATCATGAAGTGCAGGAGGCAACGGAAGCGTTTACATGCATGAAACTTTCAATTCATTGGTAATTAAATTAGTGGATGGAAATGAAAGTTTCCGTTTGTAACCAATGCAAAATATTTACTCATTACATGTCTTTCTATCTTCTCGTTGCCTTGCCTGCCTCCCCTCATTCTTTGCTATGCATGTGTGCATGCGCTCTATTATGGTAATAAACCATTGATATTATTTCATTTATAAATCATAGAGTTTTATTATTTAATATATTAAATGGTCTTAACCCTTAATATATCAACAAACAATGGGATCAAAATGTTAATTACTAATTTCTATACAGATCTCTTTGATTCTCAAGCAGGTCCACGCTACAATGAGCTGCTTGACCTTTGTTTCTCGTCTTCAGGAGGGGTTATCACCCAACCAATCTTGAGCCTCGCCTCCCGTCCGCCGCCGCCGCCAGCCGCGCCGGCCGCCGGCGTGGCGCTGGCGCTCGCCTCTAGCCTGCCCTCGTCCTTCATCTCCCCTCCCCTTCCTCCATCCACTTCCCCCTCCCCTCCTCAGTCGCGCTCGGGGCGGGTGGGCTCGCCATGGCCGCCGCCGCCGCCGGCTGCGCTGGCTGCCGACGCGGCGCTGGCGCCATCCCCTGCCCCGCCCTCGCCTCCATCCACTCCCCCCTTCCCTCCTCGGTCACGCTCGGATGAGCGCCTGGGCACTGCTTGGCTGCCGCCGCCGCCAGCGGCGGACTCCTCCGTCGACGTGCCCCTGCCACCAAGGGTGGAGCTGCAGCGCGTAGGTTCCGGATCTGAGGCCCCGCGGTCACCTCCACCATCTCCCGCGGTGCCCGGAGGCGGAGGCGCCCTGCGCTGGCCAGAACCAGCCGAGATCGAGGGCTACTTCTGGAAGATATACTTCGTCCTCCTGCATCTTAAGCTCAGGAAGGATGATGCCGAGATTTTATCGACTCCACAGACCGCGCCGACAGTTCCCGCTGCAGTGCCTCATCCTAGAGAGACGGCGACTGCAGCAAGGCCCATCAAAGAGCCTCGTCGGAGCGCTAGGAATACAGCAACAACGGATATCCACACTCTACTCAAGGCTGAACATCTGACGACAAAGAAGAACCTAGAATCTCCAGGTAACTCTTTTACTAGTTTCCCAAATTCGAAAGTTCTTTCAAACCTTGGTAGGATAGGCATTAACCTAGGCACCTCTGCTATAGTTACCATTAAAAACTTAGAGGTTGATAGATTAGTGCTTTGTGCTAATAAAAAGAAAGGTCTTGCTAAATCCAGAATCTCCAATCTAGAGAGTGTGGATGAGCAGAATGACCAACTTGATGCAATTCTCAGCCACAGTTGTGGAGATCTAAATGAGAATTTGCTGGAGGAGGAGAATGATCAAATCGAGGATCTCTCTCCACTGCGACGGAAGAAAAAAATATCATAATGCCAAAAAATCTTTAAATGGCAATCTTCCAAATAAGCCAAAGACTCCCTCCAAGTTTGTTTTAAAATGAAGGGAGTTTTCTGGAATAGCAGAGGTCTGGGAGACTTGGCTAAACACAGATTTTTGGCTGAACTGGTTAAGGAGGAGCAAATTAATTTTATTGCTCTCTCTGAAACAGGACGGGATTCATTCCCGGATCATGTCCTCAAAAATCTTTGTGGGGGACAGGATTTTATTTGGCACGCCATGGCACCCCACGGTAGGTCTGGGGGTATCTTGCTTGGTGTGGACTTGAATGTCTTTGACATCGGAGCAATCGATGAGGGAGATTTCTACATAAAATTCACCCTAAGAGTCAAATCAAATGACTTCACTTTTGTGCTATATACGGTCTATGGACCAGCACAACTCCAGAATAAGAAGGATTTCCTAGTAGAACTCACCAATACATGTTCTAGAGAGACTCTTCCATATATCATAGGAGGAGATTTCAACATAATGAGACGCCCAGAAGATAAGGGTTCTGGAGTCTTCGATCCTAAATGGCCAAATCTTTTCAATGCAGTCATTGAGTCTCTAGATCTCAAGGAGATTTCAATGGTCGGACGCCAGTTTACTTGGGCGGGGCCAGGTGATGACCCCACCTTTGAAAAGTCAGACAGAGTTCTCGTTAGTACTGAATGGGAAATCATGTACCCATTAGCAACAGTACAACCCAGGGATAGGAATATCTCGGATCATACTCCCCTAGTGCTTAATACAGGGGATTCAACCCACCAAACCAACCATCCTTTCAAATTCGAGAGGGGATGGTTGATCAGAGCTGGATTCTATGATACGGTTGCAAATATTTGGCAATCTCCATGTTCTGGATCCACCCCCCTTGAACGTTGGCAGTTTAAGATCCGCAGACTCCGACAATATCTAAGGGGCTGGGCAAAACACACTGCAGGGTCATATCAAAAAGAGAAAAAGACCCTGCTAGCTATCTTAGATGATCTTGATAGGAGAGCAGAAACCACTCCTTTGTCGGATCAAGAGATTAATTTGAAACACTATCTCAAAGAACGTTTAGTTAATCTCCTGAGAGAAGAGGAATTAAAGTGGTATGAGAGAGCCAAGGTTAAGACCCTATTGGAAGGGGATGCTAATACCCGGTTCTTTCATCTGGTTGCCAATGGCAAACACCGCAAACAACACATCTATCAACTTGAAGCACAACAAAGCTCCGGGCCTGGATGGGTTCTGTTGACACCGTTTTTCGTACGGGTCAATATTGAACCGAGTGCGCTGATCGGCAAGAAGGTAAACGTTGTTCCTCATCGGCATCGAGATGCCACTATTCAGGTTATCGATGGAGGCAGAGGAATTCGTCGGTAGTGAATTTGATTGGGGACGCGTTAAGGGTGAAAGATGTGTTTGCCGATAATGAGAGATTGCCGATGGAAACAGGAAAACGTTGCCGATCGGGAATGTTGCCGATGGATGCAGAAAATAGCTGACGTCAGTGGAAAGATGCCGATGGTAATGGAAGAAGGTTGCAGATGGAAAGAAATCTGCCGATGGAAAGTGTCATCGCAAAGAGAATAGATAAGGAAACTGGTGATTTTATACCAGTATTATTATATCAGTTTGAGTCCGACTCTTGCACGAGTCATTTATTTCCTTAAAAATAGGAGTTTTGTTTAGGTATGAATCGTGTCTATGTACAACTCCTCCTACCGGAATATAAATATGTACCTAGGGCCCGTATGAGATATATCCAATACAATCAAACAAATCTATTATTTTCATCTTACTTTTCAGCATCTACTTTTTTCGCATTAGTTATAGTTTATCTACGAGTTCTTACGATCTTGACGGTCTACATCTACAAGATCTCCGTCTACCTCGCGAGTTTCGCTTTTTGAGCAATCTGAGCATTGACGTCCAGGCGCATCGCTGTCGTCTCGTTCATTGTTGTTCTAGTTATCGTCCTTGTTGATTAAATGGTCAAATCAACTGGCACACCTTGGAAATCGAGTTTGGGTATAAGCCCGAGGTGTTCGCAGATCTGACGCTTTTTGTGTCAATAGGTTCCCAGCAGAATTTTATCAGGTCCTTTGGGAAGTCATCAAGGGTGATCTTCTACCCTTATTTGAAGAACTGTATAAAGAGGCTCTTGACCTCTATAGCCTGAACTTTGGTATTATTACCTTAATCCCAAAGGTGAATAATGCCACTAAAATTCAGCAATATAGGCCGATCTGTGTCCTTAATGTGAGCTTCAAAATATTCACTAAAGTGGGCACTAATAGGCTTAATTTATTAGCTAAAACTGTGGTGAGACCAACACTGACGGCTTTTATGCCAGGCCGAAACATTATGGAAGGGGTCGTAATCTTACATGAGACCATCCATGAACTTCACACCAAAAAAAGAGATGGTGTCATTTTCAAAATTGACTTTGAAAAGGCATATGATAAAGTGAAGTGGCCTTTCCTACAACAAACACTAAGGATTAAAGGTTTCTCCCCAAAATGGTGCAGATGGGTTGAAACGATGGTGATCGGAGGAAGCATGGGCATCAAAGTCAATGATGACATGGGACCCTATTTCCAAACCAAACGAGGTCTCAGGCAGGGAGACCCCATGCCACCCATCTTATTTAACATCGTTGCTGATATGTTAGCTCTTCTTATTAATAGAGCAAAAGCCGATGGTCAAATTAGAGGTGTCGTCCCCCACCTTATAGATGATGGGTTATCCATACTGCAATATGCAGATGACACCATTATCTTCATTGATCACGATCCAGAGCAAGCACAGAATCTGAAACTGCTGCTTTGCGCTTTTGAACAACTATCTAGATTGAAGATCAACTTTCATAAGAGCACAGTCTTCTGCTATGGTACAGCTAAAGAGATGGAAGATTTCTACACCAGCATCTTTGGTTGTAACACAGAGGAATATCCCTTCAGATATCTAGGGATCCCAATGCACCATAGAAAACTCCTTAATTCAGAATGGAGCAACATAGAAGACCATTTCAAACAGAAATTATCTTGCTGGAAAGCAAAATACCTGTCATATGGCGGAAGACTAGTACTGGTGAACTCAGTTTTAAGCAGCCTACTCATGTTTATGATGTCCTTCTTTGAGATTCCCAAGGAAGTACTTAAAAAGCTAGATCATTATAGATCAAGGTTCTTCTGGCAAGGCTCCTCTGATAAACACAGATACTGACTTGCCAAATGGGACATCATATGCCGCCCTAAGGACCAAGGAGGACTAGGTATCCTTAATTTGCATCTGCAAAATAAATGCCTTCTAGCCAAATGGTTGGTTAATCTTTTAAACACAGAAGGCATGTGGCAATCTATGCTAAGGAATAAATACCTAAACTCCAAAAGCCTTACCCAAGTGTCAGCCAAACCCTATGACTCATTTTTGGAGAGGCCTCATGAAAATCAAAGATGAGGTACTAGCTAATGGTTCCTTCGATATCAAGGACGGAACTAATACTAGGTTTTGGGATGATGTATGGGTAGGTGATAAACCTTTGAAAGTTAAGTATCCATCCCTACATAATATAGTACGAGATCCCCATGCAACAGTGTCAAAAGTGATGACCACTAACCCTCTAAACATCTCTTTTAGAAGGGCTTTGGTGGATAATAAACTTTCAGAATGGCTTAGCTTAGTAGAACGCATCTCAAATGTTGAATTGGTGATAGGAACATATCATTTTAGATGGATCTTAACCAAATCTGGGTTATTCTCTGTCCGTTCCATGTATCAATATCTGATAGATACTCGCCGACCCTTTCATCATAAGATGATCTGGAAGATAAAAATTCCTCTAAAAATCAAGATCTTTCTTTGGTTCTTACAAAAGGGTGTCGTCTTGACTAAGGACAACCTTGCTAAGAAAAAATGGAAGGGGAGTCAGAAGTGTATCAGCTGTAATGAGAATGAAAACATCCAACATTTGTTCCTAGACTGCCCCCTTACCAAAATAATTTGGAGGATTATTTTCTTTGCTACTAAGCTAACCCCACCTAGATCAATCAACCACATGTTTGGTAATTAGCTAACTAATAAAAATAAAAGGATTAAAAATTTGATTTGGGTGGGGGTAGCTGCCATGCACTGGGCTATCTGGAGATGCCGCAATGATGTTATTTTTAATCAAATGAAATATAATTCTTTTATGCAGGTAATTTTCAGAGGAGCGTTCTGATCACACTCGTGGGCTCAGTTGCAGCGTGATGAGGCAGCCAAGGATGCGCTCTCAACGATGAGCAAGAAGCTGGAAGTAATTGCTCTAGAGATATCCAATAAAGGATGGAAACATTTATATTGTTTGATTTAGCGTCCTGGTCGGTCTATAAGACTTTGGCTTTCTCATTTTTTAACAAAAACTGTGTAAGAATTGGCTGTGTACATCCCCGGATGTAGAGGCCGGATATTGATTTATCCATTATCTAAAAAAATGTACAATCAAAGGTATCACCTGATATGAATAGTTTTCTGTTGAAAGAGTATACAGTGGAGGAAATAAAACAAGCTTTAGATGATATTGGTGATCTGAAAGCCCCAGGTGCTGATGGAATGCCAGCTATTTTTTATAAATTTTTTGGCATATTGTGGGAAATGATGTGGTAACCGAGGTTATGAATTTTCTCAATGGAGGTGCAATTCCACATGACTGGAATGATACAGTAGTAGTTCTAATTCCAAAGGTCCCGAATCCTGATAAAGTCAAGGACCTCAGACCAATCAGCTTGTGCAATGTGATTTATAAGATTGCTTCAAAGGTTCTATCGAATCGCTTGAAAGTCATCCTTCCTGACTTTATTTCTTTAAATCAGAGTGCTTTTGTTCGAGGAAGACTCATTACTGACAATGTTCTGTTGGCTTATGAGATGACACACTACATACAGACCAAAAGAAGGGGTGTTGATGGGTATGCTGTTGTCAAGCTGGACATGAGCAAAGCGTATGACCGAGTGGAACGGAACTTTCTGAGGATGATGATGGACAGCATGGGGTTTAACGAAAATTGGATTGATCTTATTATGAATTGCGTGACTACAGTAAAATACCGCACAAAAATTAATGGCGAGCTTAGTGAGGAAATTAATCCACAACACGGTCTTCGACAGGGAGATCCCTTGTCCCCGTATCTTTTCTTATTATGTGCTGAAGCCTTCTCATGCTTGCTTCTTTCAGCAGAAACTACAGGAGACTTGTCTGGAATCAAAGTATGCCAGAATGCACCGAGTATTAATCATTTATTGTTTGCAGATGACTCTTTGCTACTCCTGAAAAGCCGATGAACGGAGTGCAATCCATCTACAAAATATTCTTTCTCTGTATGAAGATTGTTCGGGGCAAACCATCAACAAAGACAAGTCCTCAGTCATGTTTAGCAAAAATACAAAGAATGGTGAGAAGCTCCATCTAATGTCAGCTTTAAGTATCACGACAGAAGCCTATAATGAGAAATATTTGGGACTACCGGTCTATATGGGAAGATCAAAGAAACAAACTTTTGCTTATTTAAAGGAAAGGGTATGGAAGAGAATCCAGGGGTGGAAATAAAAATTATTATCAAAGGCTGGTAAAGATGTCCTCATTAAGGCAATTGCACAGGCTATTCCTACTTATGCAATGTCTTGTTTTGATCTTACTAAGGGTCTATGTGATGAAATAAGTAATATGATTTGTCGTTTTTAGTGGGCTCAACAGGAGAATGAAAATAAGGTTCATTGGTTGTCTTGGGACCTTCTGAGCAGTAGGAAGGAGAGGGGAGGTCTAGGCTACAGAGACCTCCACTTATTCAACCTTGCTATGTTGGCACGACAAGGTTGGCGCCTGCTCTTGAATCAAAATTCTTTGTGTGCTCAAGTCTTAAGTGCTAAATATTTTCCAAGTGGAGATATTCTTTCTGTCGTTGAAAAACCAGGGATCTCCTACTCTTGGAGAAGTATTGTGCGTGGGTGCAAGCCCTCAAGGATGGCCTGATTTGGCGTGTTGGTGATGGCACACAAATCAATATATGGTTAGATCCCTGGATTCCATATGGTGTCACAAGAAGACTAGTTACTCCAAGAGGACACATAGTTCTGTCAAAGGTGTCTGAACTGATCAACCCAAGTACGGGTGCTTGGGACAGTGTTTTAGTGAATGATATTTTTTGGGAGCAAGATGCACAACATATTTTGGCAATTCCACTGAAACAAGGCATGGTGGACAATTTGGCATGGCATTTTGATTCAAAGGGACGTTTCTCAGTAAAATCAGCATATCATGTTCTTGCAGATAACAGAGATGTAAACAAAAAAAGACAAAAAGGTGAGTCAAGTAATACTGTTAATGATTCTTGTGTCAAGTGGAATAATATTTGGAGGCTTCTGTGTCAACCAAAGGTGAAACAATTGATGTGGAGGTTGGCACATAATAGCCTCCCTTTGCGTACTAAAATCTCACGCAGGGGCATGGACATTGACACAAGGTGCCCTATATGCTTACGTTTTGATGAAGATGGAGGACACTGTTTCCTAAAATGCAAAATGGTGAAAAAATGTTGGATAGCAATGTCCATAGAACATATTCGAATCATGTTTTTGGAGTCAAACTCAGCAAAGAACTTTGTGCTGAATATTCTATCTGTTGAACAAGGAACTATGATGAAAGTTATTGGTCTTCTTTGGGCTTGGTGGGATGCTCGCAATAAGGCTAATGCAGGAGAACCTTTGTGGTCAACAGAAGAGGTGATGCATAGAGCCACGATCATTAATCTTTTTGGTTCTATGCAGTGGCAAGAGAAAAGAGTTAAACCTGTGATACAAAATGTAAGGTGGTCTCAGCCTAACTCTGATTTTGTGAAGATTAATTTTGATGGCGCTTTTCTCAAGAGCAAGAAAAGTGGAGCTTGGGGCTTTGTAGTAAGGGACAAGGAGGGGTCGGTGGTTTTGGCGGGTGCAGGGAATTTGGACAAAGTTCATGATGCTTTATGCGCAGCGCAGAAGCACATGCATGCTTGATAGCAATCACCGCAGCGGCAGATCAAGGAATAATGCAAATTCAACTTGAATCGGACTCCTTGGTTTTGGTGAAGGCCCAGGGTTAAGTGGTCGGTCCACCGTGGACCCGTGAACCCTCGGTCCAGCGCTGTGTCAGCGGGTGCACGCACTGTGCGGTGCACCGCACCAACCCCGAGCCGCCGCATGGCAGCCCTGCCGGCCCCGCACCACAGCTCTGGCGCCTTTCTCTGTTTACGCTTTCTCAGTTCAAAAAGCGTAATCCTAATCGGTTTAGTTCTTTTGGGAAATAAATAGAAATTCAGTATTTACGGAATTGCCATTGCACTATTTTGTTTATAAAAGTTGCATTTTAACTCCGAATTGAGCGATTTGAATTGCGTTAGATTCGTAATGAAATTCTCTACGTGTTAAACCCTCTGTTAGCCCTGTTAGAAACATTTAAATTCGAGTATAAGTTTAAATAATAAAGATACTCTTAGAGAACTAGTTTAATTCATATCTTGCGCGTTTTAAGTCCGATTTTCGTGAAATTCGCGTTGAAATGATCGTAGCAGTGCGTAGTATCTTTTTATAAACCTTTTAACTCTTCTTACTGTTGCTGGTGTACTGTTCTAATAGTACCTTTGTTTGCTTTGTATGTATGCAATTGGGTTGTGTGTTGTTGCAGTGCCCTGATCGAGTTCAGACGGTGAGGAGTTTGGTTGTGACCAGGATTTCTTTGACCAGCAGCAGGACCAGCAGGAGTTTGAGAATCAAGGCAAGTATAGCATGGGACCTACCTTGTTATCCTATTCACCGTAATCATGATTTCATATGCATGTGTTCAATTTGATACCCATAGTATATTTCCATAGTCTTGAAATCCTTTACCTTGTGTCCTATGGGTTATGCATATGGGTAGATGGCTAGTGCTTTATGAAATGAAACATGATCCCTGCCAATTGGCACAATGCTTTGAATGAAATGGTGAACCTGTTTATGACAATTGGAACATAACCTTTTATAACAACTCACTGTTGGCAAAAGTTGGGATTGACAGTGCAACCGTGAGAGCTACATGGCTCTGGCTTTAACTCAGTAATAGGCTCTTTTCTAGCTCGTTAGCGTTTACCCGAAAGGGCGCATTAGGCTCTTGCCGAGCTGGTTATAGTGCGGTCTCTGTCCGGGTTTGAGCGTAGGCTGCGGTCTTTATGCTACTCGGAAGGGGGGCTCTATCGCCCCTTGCCAATCCTAGCGCCCCTAATCTTGTTAGACGAGATACTATGAAAGGTTTCATAGTGAACCCCGCCCACTCACCTTGGCAGTGTTTACGGGAGTAATTAACCCGGGCATTCGGGGCATCACGACTCACGGGTAAAGATGCACAACCTCTGCAGAGTATTAAAAACTGATATATCAGCCGTGCTCACGGTTACGAGCGGCCCGGAAAACTGACGGTTTAATTATGATTAACTTGATCAATCTTTATGTTCCTGTTGCCACTGAAATGATGATGTTTATGTTGATCTTAACTTTGACAATGATATAAGTGGGATCATTTGGGGCTTAAGCATAACTTGATGTTACTTAATAATAAAACCTTGACAAACTAAAAATTCTAAACGCAGTAAGCCAGTGTCAACCTTTTTGAGCTTCATAACCCTATGTTAGCTTGCTAAGTACGAAGAGTACTTACACTTGTTTTACTTTTCAATCAATTGGATAAAAATCCCGGATGGGTAACAGAAGCAGGAGGCTATGAGGACTATCCTGAAGATTTCTAGGCTTGGTCAACCAGTTGACCTTTCCTGTGAGTTCCATGAGAGTTAGATGTATCTTCCGTTTGCTTTATTTATTTATGTAATGGATCTATGTATGCTATGTATTAAACTCTGTGATGGTACTATGTAATTTGTGGACTTATGTGTGGATTGCTTCCTGGGCACACATAATGTTATGCATCCTATTTCGTCCTTGAAATTTGGGTGTGACAAATTGGTATCAAAGCCTGAGTTGACTGTATGACGCAAGCCTAGGTAGAAATGGTCGTTTTAGGTTCCTTTGCTTCCCATATATTGCTTTCTATCTTGCTCTTGTTATTTATAAAAATCTATATGCTTCTATGTCCTTATTCTATTGCTAAAAATGTTGTTCTAATTAAGTTTTAAACAAAATTCTGTAGATGCCGCCTGTCACGAGATCACGCCGTTTGAGTACCAGGAGCTACCTATCCCAGTTCACGCCTCAGACGTCCCAGCCAGTGGTGGACATCTCAGATGATGAGATGATGTCCGAGTCTGAGGAGGATCCTGAGGAGGAGCATGTGTTGGTGGAGGATGTCAACACAGAAGATGAACAGGAGTGGATGGACGTGAACCATGCACCACCAGTTCCTGCACCAGCCCCTACACCAGTTGCTTCTCCAGTTCCTGCACCAGCTCCTGCACCGACCCCTCTGCCTTCACCGACCCCTGCAACAGTTCACTCACCAGCACCTGCTACAGGTACGCCACCGGCTTCCACTCCCTCCTTGGGTGGACCAGAGGAGGAACAACCAGGGTCGATAGAGGAGCAATTCTACAAGTACCCTCCTCCTGCGGTGTACTACCACAATCTGTTGCTGAAAGTGTTGGAGGATTACTATCCTGATATGGACACTACGGTGAGGTACTTGGTTTCTGAGTTTTCTCACCCTCATGAAGCCAGCTACTAGAAGGCACAGGTGATCGTCTCAGTGTGGAATGCAGCTCATGACAGTCAGAAGGTGGAGACTGTCCATAACCACATAGCCTGGAGGGCTCATGACAGGGATAGCATGGAGAATGCAGCTGAGAACGCCTACATATACTATCATGGATGTCGCTACACAGCTATGCAGGGCGATGCCTATAGGTTCCTGCCTCGCTATGACACCAGGTTTGGTACTTGGTCTATCCAGAACCCACTTGATCCTGGCTCTACCTTGGACATCACTGTCAGACATCTCATTGAGCTCCAAGGGGCGAATGAGAGTTTGCAGGAGGAGCTACGTGATGAGCAGCAATCTGTAGCTCGTTTCCAGAAGATGGTGGATGAGTTTAGGGCCCAGCTGAACATGGCCCCAATGTCTGAGAAGAAGCCACCTAACCACATCATGACCGATGAAGCTCCATAGAAGATGAAGTTTTTCCCTCCTAGTTATCAGCGTAGTAGTGCGAGTCTGTTCTAGCTTTTGTGATTGATGAACTTGATGTCTTAATGTTTGTTTTATGAACTTGGTTGATTTGGATCTTTGCTTGTTTGTTAGTGTGGGAAATTGTGGGCCTGTCCACAAGTCTCACAAGTTGGATCATTAGGTTTAATATTTGATAATATCAGTGGGTTGGTCTTGTCATATATCTGTTGTGCTGTTTTTCTGGAGCAGTATCTGTTCTTTGCTATATATCTCCAGAGCCGTAAATGCAATTTTGATGAAACTTTCACACCAGAAACAAGACTTCTGTACCTTTCCAACACCGCGTCAACCAACTCCATATCTGTTCTGAGCTAAGAGTTATTGCTGTTGCAAGTTGGTCTTACTGTGGAGACGGTGAACCTGAACAGATCTGTTGGTTTTGAGTTTTTGACTAATTTAGCTACAGAATCTGAAAATCAAATGCACACGAAAGTTGAAGAGGACCTTCTGATCTTTTCAGCCATATAAGCTATATCTTTGTTTGAGCTCCAGAACTCGAGATATGAGCCTTTTTACTGTACTGCTTTGTAGCAACATGTCCAGCAAAGTTCAGTTTTGTTCGATATATGACACAAACATGTTATAAGTAATACAATCTTTCCTAAACCTTGCATCTTTGCTGAAAAACAGATGGATGGCAGAGGTGCTAGAGTTCGTGGTCGTGGACGTGGCCGTGGACGTGGAGCTCCTGTTAACCCGCCATCGCCCCCGCCTGCTGTGTCAGTGGAACAACTGATGGGCATGCAGGCACAACTGATGCAAGCCATGATGCAGCGCTTGGACAACGAGCCTGTTGGAGTACTACCTCTAGTCCAAGTTAGGGACAAAAGAGGAGAGTTCATGAAGGGATGAACTCCCGTCTTCACCCATGCAACCGACCCATTGGATGCAGATGATTAGCTACGTGCAGTAGAGAAGCAGCTGAACACAGTGCAATGCAACGACACGGAAAAGGTGTTGTATGCCTCAGGTCAACTACAAGGGGCAACCCAAGATTGGTGGGAGTCTTTCCAATATGGACGTCCTAATGATGCTCCTGATGTCAGTTGGCAGGAGTTTAGAGAGAACTTCAGATCATACCACATTCCTGAAGGTATGATGGAGTTGAAGCAAGAAGAGTTCAGATCCCTCAAGCAAGGTTCTATGACAGTGGTTGAGTATCGTGACAAGTTTGCTCAGTTGTCGCGCTATGCTCCACATGAAGTGGCTAGGGACAGTGAAAAGCAGCGCAGGTTCCTGAAAGGACTGTATGATGGTCTTCAGCTCCAACTCATGTCAAATGAGTACCCCAACTATCAGACATTGGTGAACCGCACTATTGTGATTGACAATAAGCGCCGGGAAATCGAAGCTAAGAAGAGGAAGCTACAGGGTCAGGCTTCGGGCAGCAACACTCGCCCTCGGCCCTACCCACAGCAGGGTTTCCAGCAGAGAAACCAAGGAAAGTCTAACCAGTGGAACAGAGGTCAGTTCCCTCAGCGCAACCAGTTCCAACAACGTCCTCAAGGTCAGCAGCAGTTTGGAGGCCAGCGCCCCCCACAGCAGGCCTCTAACCAAACACAGTGCCAAGTGAACCCAAATGCTATGGCAGTGAAGAACAACAACCCCAACAACAGTAACAACAACAAGTGTTTCCGTTGTGGGAAAGAAGGGCATCTGTCTTACAATTGCCCTAAGAAGCAGAACCAGCAGACACCCCAGAATCGGAACAATCAGCAAAAAGGAAGGTACCAACCACCCCCAAACACCGGAAGAGTGAACCATGTGTCCGCTGAAACCACTCAGGAGGCACCTGAGGTCATGATGGGTACGTTTAATATCAACTCATTCCCCGCTACCGTACTCTTTGATTCTGGTGCTTCACATTCTTTCATATCTGAAGCTTTTGTTAGAATGCATAGTATATCTTTACATGCCATGAAAAACCGTATGCAAGTAAATTCACTGGGGGTAGCATACCAGCTTCTGTTTGGAGTCCTTCCACTAGACTTACCCTAAGGGGGGTAGACTTTGAAGTGAGTCCAGTTGTGATACCCACAGCTGGAATAGATCTTATTGTGGGAATGGATTGGATGAAACAACACCGTGCAGTGATTCAGTGTCAAGAGAGATGTGTTGTTGTGACATCACCTAATGGGGATAGGATGTGTGTTGAGGTAGAAATGCAAGTACCACCAAAAGCCACTCTGAACCAGTTAACTGAAGATACCTTTGATGAGGAACAAGTGGTAGAAGAATTTCCGGATGTGTTCCCCGAAGAGTTGCCAGGTATGCCACCTAATCGTGATGTTGAGTTTCTTATTGAACTTCTACCTGGTACTGCACCCATAGCTAAAAGACCATATAGAATGGGAGTAAAAGAATTAGAAGAACTTAAGAAACAAATTAGTGAATTGCAAGAAAAGGATTTTATCCGCCCTAGTTCTTCACCTTGGGGAGCACCAGTTATATTTGTGGATAAGAAAGATGGTACTAGGAGAATGTGTGTGGATTACCGGTCTCTTAATGAAGTTACCATCAAGAATAAGTATCCCTTGCCCAGAATAGATGACTTGTTTGACCAGTTGAAAGGTGCTTGTGTGTTCTCTAAAGTTGATCTCCACTCTGGATACCACCAATTAAAAATTCGAGCGGCAGACATACCAAAGACAGCCTTTACCACAAGATATGGGCTATATGAGTATACAGTTATGTCTTTCGGGTTGACTAATGCACCTGCGTACTTTATGTACATGACGAACAAGGTGTTCATGGAGTTTTTGGATAAGTTTGTGGTGGTGTTCATAGATGACATTCTAGTCTTTTCTAAAACTAAAGAGGAGCATGTTGAACATCTGAGGATGGTTTTGCAGAAGCTCAGAGAAAATCAGTTGTATGCAAAGAGAAGTAAATGTGAGTTTTGGTTGAGAGAAGTGTCTTTCTTGGGTCACGTGGTCTCTAATGGAGGTATAGTAGTAGACCCAAGTAAGGTACGTGATGTTCTAAACTGGAAACCACCAACCAATGTGACCAAAATCTGTAGTTTTCTGGGTTTGGCTGGATACTACAGGGGGTTCATTGAAGGGTTTTCAAAACTAGATAAACCAATGACAGCCCTTCTAGAGAAAAGTGCCAAGTTTGTGTGGTCTGATAAATGTCAAACGAACTTTGAAGAATTGAAGAAGAGATTGACCAGAGCCCCAGTACTGACACTACCAGATTTGAACAAGAGTTTCTCAATCTACTGTGATGCCTCTCGTCTAGGCCTTGGATGTGTGCTTATGCAAGAAGGGAAAGTTGTGGCATATGCATCCAGGCAGTTGAGGAAGCATGAGCTGAATTAACCTACTCATGACTTAGAATTGTCAGCAGTAGTACATGCTCTAAAGATATGGAGACATTATCTAATAGGGCATAAGTGTGATGTCTATACAGATCATAAAAGTTTGAAATATATTTTCACTCAGTCAGATCTGAATCTGAGACAACGTCGCTGGTTAGAGCTGATCAAAGATTATGAGTTGGAAGTACATTATCATCCAGGTAGGGTAATGTAGTGGCCGATGCACTTAGCAGGAAGAGTTATGCTAATGTGTTAAGAATGAAGCTTATGCCTGCCGAGTTGCGTGCTGATGTGGAATATCTCAATTTGGGATTTACCATTAATACCATAGAGATGACCTTAGAACCCACTCTAGAACAAGAGATATGTAAGGATCAGTTGGAAGATCAGAGATTGAAAGATATTGCGGAGAATATAGTGTTAGGGAAAGCACCAGGTTTCAGGATGGATGATGATGGTACGTTGCGGTTTGGAAAGAGAATGTGTTCCCGAACTAAAGTCTATTCATGATGCCATACTTTGAGAAGCGCATGATTCTGCTTACTCTATACATCCTAGAAGTACCAAGATGTACCTGGATCTAAAAGAGAAGTATTGGTGGTATGGGTTAAAAAGGGATGTAGCAAAATATGTAGGTTTATGTGACACGTGTCAAAGAGTGAAGGCAGAACACCAAAGACCTGCCGGTTTACTTCAGCCAATGAAAATACCTGAGTGGAAATGGGAAGTAGGAATGGACTTTATTGTCGGTTTGCCACGTACATACAGAGGATATGATTCGATCTGGGTAATCGTGGACGCTTGACTAAAGTTGCCCACTTCCTACCAGTGAAGAATAACTACTCAGGCACAAAACTAGTGGAGCTATATATGGAAAGGATAGTATGCTTACATGGAGTACCTAAGAAGATTGTATCTGACAGAGGTACCCAATTCACATCACAGTTGTGGCAGAAATTACATGAATCCTTGGGGACAAAATTGACTTTCAGTACAACATATCACCCTCAGACTGATGGACAGACAGAAAGGACCAACCAAATATTGGAAGATATATTGAGAGCGTGTGCTTTACATCATGGTGCTAGTTGGGACAAGAGTTTGCCCTATGCTGAATTTTCCTACAATAACAGTTATCAGAATAGTCTAAAAATAGCACCAAATGAGGCTCTGTATGGGCGCAAGTGCAGAACTCCTTTATTCTGGAACCAAACAGGAGAGAATTAGGTGTTTGGACCAGATGTTCTTCGAGATGCAGAAGAGCAAGTAAGAAAAATAAGAGATAACTTAAGAGTTGCACAATCCCGCCAAAAGAGCTATGCAGACACCCGCAGAAGGGGTCTGTCATTCGAGATTGGAGATTATGTGTATTTGAAAGTGTCTCCAATGAGAAGTGTAAAGAGGTTCAATATGAAATAAAAGCTAGCTCCAAGATATGTTGGACCTTTCAAAATTCTCGAGAGACGAGGAGAGGTAGCTTATCAGATAGAGTTACCTGAGAATTTGTCAGGAGTACATGATGTTTTTCATGTGTCTCAGTTGAAGAAGTGTTTAAGAGTACCTGAGGAGCAGATACCACTAGAAGAGCTTACTATAAACGAAGATCTCACATATGAAGAGTACCCAATAAGGATCTTAGAAACAGCATAAAGGTTTACCAGGAGCCGTGTTATAAAGATGTGCAAGGTTCAGTGGAACCGGTACTCTGAAGACGAGGCCACATGGGAAAGAGAAGAAGACCTGAGAAAGTCTTATCCGTAGCTGTTCGAGTAAGTTTGTCTGAATCTCGAGGACGAGATTCCTTAAGGGGGGTAGATTTGTAACACTCACAAATTTGTTTGCATTTAAAATAATAGAAAATGATTTATTAATGAATTGTGTGAGCATTTCATTTAGGGAAATAATAAAGTTTATTGAATTAAAATCAATTCTTAGTTTAGTAACATGTTAATGCATGCATGTTGCTGCATACTTTTGTTGTGATGGTTGAGTTTGCAAAGCAAAGTTCAAATGACTTCAATTTGTTTTTGAAAAAGGTTTTTGGAAAAGAAAGAAAAAGAAAAGGATTTAGCCTCTCTTCCTCTCTCCCTTTGCTGTTTTGGCTGAAGGCCCAGTCCAGCTCTGCATTTTCTCTCTCTCCCTTTTCTTTCTGTCGGCCCACTCCCTCCTTTTCCCTCTGCGCGGCCCAGTCAGCTGGCCCGCTCGCTCCTCACCCCGTGCGGCCCAGCAGGCCGGCCTAGCAGGCCTCCCAACCCCCTACCTTCCTTCTCTGTCACTGCCTCTCGGCCCCACCTGTCAGCGCCGTCTCCCTCCTCCCGCCGCGTTCGGACGCACAGAGCCGCGAGCCGCAACTGCCGCGTGCCCCGCTCGCCACTCCCCCACGATCCTCCCTCGGCTTCGCAACCGACCCCCGCGCATCCAGTGCTCTGCAACCGGTGCTACAAAGAGGAGCGCAACCCTGCTCCATCCTTGCGTTTCCCTCTGTTCTCCCGAACGCATAGTGCGGCCGCTGTCGTAGAGAAGTCCACCAGAGCCCTTGACACCGCCTCGGTAAGCTCCATCCCGAGCCCGCGTTCTTCCTGTGGATGTTCAGAGCCTGAGCTCTCTCTCTATTTCTTGCCCCTGGCCACAGAATGACGCCGACGTGAGCAAGCAGAGTGCCGTCCGCCATTGCACGCCGACAGGCCACACCGAGCCATCTCCGCCCTCTTCGTCGTCGTAGTAAGCATCGCCATGACTCCATCTTCCTCCCTGACCTCTCAATTCGGCGAACCGTGGCCTCCATGCCCCTGCCCGCGTGCACCGTACGCCGCCGGCAATAGCGTACGCGGTGCCCGGCTTTCCTCCCCTCTCCGCGTTCAATTAGTGCCACCATGATGATCGCGGTGATCTCCTCTAACTTCCTTTATCCTCGGCTCAGCGAATCATGGCCCCTAGAGCCCGTGCCGTGAGCACAGCATGCCGTCGGCCATGGCGCGACGTCGTGCCGCCTCTGCCCTCCTCCCTGTGATCGTCCGAGTGCGCCATCGCGTTCGCCTCGCTCTCCTCTATCTCCCCATGCTCTCGGTTCGCAAAACTGTGGCCGAAATCGCCGGGCCCGCGAACTCCGGCGACCACCTCGACGCCGGCAATGGCAGCGCCGCCGCGGGTTCTTCTTCCCCGGCCGACTCTCTCCCTCCCTTCTTCCCCCTTTTATCTTGGCCGTCCAATCCCATCTGTGCGGCCAGGATTAGATACCCCTTCGGGGTTAAGTGGTCGGTCCACCGTGGACCCGTGAACCCTCGGTCCAGCGCTGTGTCAGCGGGTGCACGCACTGTGCGGTGCACCGCACCAACCCCGAGCCGCCACGTGGCAGCCCTGCCGGCCCCACACCACAGCTCTGGCGCCTTTCTCTGTTTACGCTTTCTCAATTCAAAAAGCGTAATCCTAATCGGTTTAGTTCTTTTGGGAAATAAATAGAAATTCAGTATTTACGGAATTGCCATTGCACTATTTTGTTTATAAAAGTTGCATTTTAACTCCGAATTGAGCGATTCGAATTGCGTTAGATTCGTAATGATATTCTCTACATGTTAAAACCTTTGTTAGCCCTGTTAGAAACATTTAAATTCGAGGTTAAGTTTAAATAATAAAGATGCTCTTAGAGAACTAGTTTAATTCATATCTTGCGCGTTTTAAGTCCGATTTTCGTGAAATTCGCGTTGAAATGATCGTAGCAGTGCGTAGTATCTTTTTATAAACCTTTTAACTCTGTTTACTGTTGTTGGTGTACTGTTCTAATAGTACCTTTGTTTGCTTTGTATGTATGCAATTGGGTTGTGTGTTGTTGCAATGCCCTGATCGAGTTCAGACGGTGAGGAGTTTGGTTGTGACTAGGATTTCTTTGACCAGCAGCAGGACCAGCAGGAGTTTGAGAATCAAGGCAAGTATAGCATGGGACCTATCTTGTTATCCTATTCACCGTAATCATGATTTCATATGCATGTGTTCAATTTGATACCCGTAGTATATTTCCATAGTTTTGAAATCCTTTACCTTGTGTCCTATGGGTTATGCATATGGGTAGATGGCTAGTGCTTTATGAAATGAAACATGATCCCTGCCAATTGACATAATGCTTTGAATGAAATGGTGAACCTGTTTATGGCAATTGGAACATAACCTTTTGTAACAACTCACTGTTGGCAAAAGCTGGAACTGACAGTGCAACCGTGAGAGCTACATGGCTCTGGCTTTAACTCAGTAATAGGCTCTTTTCTAGCTCGTTAGCGGTTACCCGAAAGGGCGCATTAGGCTCTTGCCGAGCTGGTTTAGTGCGGCTTGTCGGTTTGAGCGTAGGTGCAGTCTTTTGTACTCGGAAGGGGGCTCTATCGCCCTTGCCAATCCAGCGCCCTAATCTTGTAGACAGATACTATGAAAGGTTTCATAGTGACCGCCACTCACTTGCAGTGTTTACGGGAGTAATTAACGGGCATTCGGGGCTCACGATCATGGGTAAGATGCACAACCTCTGCAAGTGTTAAAACTATATATCAGCCGTGCTCATGGTACGAGCGGCCTGGAAAATGACGGTTTTAATTTGATTACTTGATCATCTTATGTTCTGTTGCATGAAATGGTGATGTTTATGTAGATCTTAACTTTGAAATGATATAGTGGGATCATTTGGGGCTTAAGCAAACTGATGTACTTATAAACCTTGACAACTAAAAATGCTAAACGCAGTATAGCCAGTGTCAACCTTTTGAGCTCATAACCTCATGTTAGCTTGCTAACTCGAAGAGTTACTTTACACTTGTTTTACTTTTCAATCATTGGATAAAATCCGGTTGGTAACAGAAGCGGAGGCTATGGACTATCCTGAAGATTTTTAGGCTTGGTCAATCATTGACTTCCCTGTGAGATGGATTCTATGAGAGTTAGATGTATCTTCGTTTGCTTTATTTTATTATGTAATGGATCTATGAATGCTATGATTAAACTCTGTGATGTACTATGTAATTTTGGACTTATGTGTGGATTGCTATCCTGGGACACATAATGTTATTCATCATTAAATTTCGTCTTGAAAATTGGAGTGACACTAACCGTGCTGTGTTTTGAAATATTCATAGAGGACTTTGCAACAATTCAGATTGATTTTGGTGTGGGTTTGCTTTGGAGAAATTTCACAGTAGGTCGATCACTATATTTGTGCCACTGTAACTTACCTTGTGTGTGAATTACTGTATTTTTTTTCCTGAAGTTGAACCAAGAAGTTGGTATATCTTCGTTACCACCATACTTGAATTACTGCTAGGTGTGATCTCGTGAGGAAGAGATCACCAGAAATTAATTTGGATTATTATATCGTAAGACAAAGATCACTAGTACTTGAATTTCGATTACCACTGCTGATATTTGTTAGTTAATTATATATGATGCCTTGGTTTCCTTTTTAATGGGTATCAGTATTATAGTTGGAAATGCTGCTAGTTCATTATGAAACCAGTTCTAGGCAAGTTTTGTTTTTATTTTGTGATTTGTATCATACGTGCTTGTTTAGTCAGTTAATTTATCTGCTTCTTTAGTTATTCAGTGCAGTACATCTTCTCTTGTGAATACTGTTTCTTGCATGCCAATTATGGCTATCTAATTTGTCCATGCATTATATCTTTGTACAACATCATGACTCGTTTTCCATTAGCTACCTGAATGCGCAAAAAAAATTGGCACTTAATGCCGCATTTGCTATCATGCTTATCTATTAATATATTTGGGCATTATTATTGTTATCATATAATTGGAAGTGTTGAAAAATAGAAAGGAGGATACAAATTATAGAACTGAGAAGAGATCGTTTGTACCATCTTATTCATGAGAGTGGTGTACCATGTATCAATGAAAACCTCATTTGTAGTACAACGCCCATATCTCAGAGCCTGTATATCCTATACATTGTTGCAGAGAGTTGATAGCTAAATGGAAAAATGTTTTCTATTTATTATACAGAACTTGCCTTTGAATGTTTTCTTTGATTGATTAGATGATGATGCTCAAAGGAGGAAGTGAAAGAGTTGTCTGTTGCTTCATTTGAGAAGCACTTAAAGATGGAAGAGATAGTGTCATGTGAATTCGGATATTCTAACAAAGGATCTGAGAAGAGTAGTTGAAGATCAAAGAGATAGTGTATATAAGTTTCACTTTTCTAAAGATATCTTATAAGTTTCACTTTTCTAAAGATATCGTCATGTATCAGTATCAACATGAATTGCTTTTGAATGAGTTGTCTTCAGTATTAGGATCTGGCAAATCAGTGCTCACTTGAGAAGAGCACTTAAAGAAAGAGATACTGCTGTATAATTTTCTCTTTTCTAAAGTTATCGCCATGTATTAGTATCAGTATCAAATGCTTTTGAATGAGTTGTCTTCAGTATCAGTATCAGATGCTTTTGAATTTATCCTAGAAAAGATTTTGGTAATTTGTAGAGTGTGTCAGATGTTTTAGTATTTCATAGATAAACTGCTTGATGCTTTTGTGTTGTCTTCAGTGTGTTATTTACTAGGATAGTAGATGCTAGTTTATAGGCTGCAGCGCTATCCACAACAGTAGGTTAACTGAGCGGACAAATTTGATTATGTGGTACTGTTTGATTCCAACCAAACAGTGTAACGCAAAAGGGTAGCACTGCTGGAGCCAACCAAACAAGTAGCGTGATATATGTTCCCTTGCAATCATTAACTCCGGCAAGCGATCCCATTAACATTCCCGTAGCAGCGCCTGAACCAAACAGCACCATAGTATATGATGAATGCTTTGCTACGGTACCAAAAAGACTAGTGTATGAGCATTCATACACTAAGTAATCAATTGATATCTGAAGACAATAATGTGTCCACACTCAAAAGCTCATAATTTCTTTTGATCCTTTGTACTGTGGGTTAATGCACAAAAAGTGCAATAGTGCGTTTATCAGCATTCCGCTTCTCATTTGCCACCATATATATCTTACAAATGCTTGACATATGTTCTATGTAGTTTTCCAATGATGGCAACATCCTACCACCTTTTCATCACGTATCATAGTCTATATAGTTACCAGAAACAATTACTAATAAATGAAGTAATAGAGTTGCTATATATAAGATTGCACGTAGGGAAACATGATACAGTGGATCGGACTAGGAGGCATCATGAACCATATTCTCTCCGGAATCATAGATACATGGAATCTGCCAGGGGTGGAGCCACCGTTTTGGAACTGTGGCGCAGACACCCCATCTATATGTCTGAGAAAATCAGTGCCTTGTCCATTTTTTGTCCATTTCTTGTCAATCCTCTTGGCCAGCAGAGCTTGCCACCTTGACAAGGCAGTGGTGGCTTCATTTTTTGGCGTATGAGTGATTGAAAGTGGAGAAAAAGGAATGCTAGGGGTATGCAGTGGTGTAGACGGTGGGTGTTATTAAGTTGTATAGAACATATTCCGCTAAAAACAACAAGCCGATGAGGATGCAACAATGAATGGAAAAGTATAACTCCAAGGTCCTAACACACAGACACGGCCATATGCATGAGGTCTTCCATGGGCTCGGCGGCGTTGCTCTGTCTGATTGCACATCATTCACGCTCGGCTGCTTGTGAACGGTGAACCTAGCGCATGCAACTTTTCGTCTCTCCTGGCAAACCAAATCTTAGATGGCACCACAGCAATGGTAGTGAAGGCGTGACAAGACCTAACGGAAGGAGAGAAGATGATGACAGTCTTGACCATAACCTGTAACCTTACAACAAAGTTGTGGCCCTAAATACCATGCACATCATCGTTGTTGACAAATTTTTATGTGAGAATATTTAAATGCCCTAATTGATTTTGAAATTTAATTTTTTATTTTTAAATTACATTGAACGTTGACATGGTATTTAACTAATTATAATTATTTACTTGAACAGATAAATATCATAATATATGTTAGCGAATAATTTGTTTTTGACACTTATATGTGGCTCAGGGCCTTGTACACACGAAAGCTCAGCCAAATCGCCAGCTACCGAATCAAATACAAACTCTGGGAGGGGATCACTCCACACAGATGAGCAACCCGGGTCCCAACTCAAAGCAACTTTAGCAATCTCGTGCGCAGACGAGATACACAAACATGGAACATTAGACACTTTAAATTTGATACACCTAAAATGCTCATGGAGCAGCTCTCGAATACACCTAAACAGTATCCCACCCGACGCCAAATCACTAATCCTCGATGTGATTGCCACCCGTAACAGACTTGAGTCGGTCTCCAATTCAATCCTTGAATACCATATCTTTATGCAGATTCTAGAGCAAACAGGGATGCTGTTGTGTCCACCGACAAAGCGTCAAGGACTGGGCTCATATTTTCCGCACCCGCTAACATTGGCTAACCAGTGGGATCATGAATTATGAACCCACAACCCCAGCATTACCCTCTTGCTTGAAAGCACCATCAAAATTTATCTTTAGAATCTCTGGTTCAAGTGGCTTCCAAGCATTCCGGGTCCTGAGTGGATTAATCCGGGTGCCTACATTACTCTGGATATCACTGATCATGGAATTGACCGCACTAACCACATCAAAGCAGGCTGGGGCTGTTTCACCGGCATTGATTTTATTCCACAGCAATACCACTGTTCGCAAGCACCGCTCCAACCTCAGGTCCAATATCTTTTCAACAAAACTTTCAGAAGACTGGATGTCCAAAAGCAATCCCCGAACATCCTCTAGCTGTGCTTCTCGCCAGCATTGGCGAGCCAGCTTGCATTTTAGAAAGCAGTGAGCCCCATCCTCATCAAAACGCCTACAAACTGGACAAGCTTTGTCTAGCTCTATATGACAGTCATTTGATATTCAGTTTCATAGCTCTATATATGTTAGCGAATAATTTTAGCATATCATAGTATGTGGTAGCAGGATGTGCTAGTGGTTGTCGATGTGGACAACTTGCATGGTGAGATAGACTGCTAGTGGGGATTGAAAATACAAGAGATAGATATAGATATCGATACATATATAGATACAAATATAAATATAGAATTAGATATATAGATATAGAAAATATAGATATAGATATAGATATAGATTAGTAGATGCATGATATATTATACCATATAACAAAAGTTTTCTCACGCACCTAATAACTTTCACACCAAAAATGTACCTAGGCCTCAATATATAACTATGTCTTGGTTGCATGGCACTCATCAAGTCCAATAGGATGAGGACCGTGCATGCTGCACTTTGCATTATGCTTGTGATAATGTCTTCAACACTGTCATCTTGCGAAGGTGAGTATGCTACATATATATATAGCTTTTATGTGCTCGTCATAATACAATTCGCTTAATGGTTAAAAATGCTAAGTGACTACGGATTATATTTATGCCATCTGCAGATGAGAAGGTATCTTTCCTATGTGATACATGCGACTTTTTCATTTCCTATATGAAATGCTTGCTGGAGGCCCGCAGACAGGGTAAAGTGTCAGTCAGCCACAACTGTGACACACCTAAAGAGTGTGGATGCGTATTTCGTGAGAAACAACATCCACCAGCCCTTCTCACTGGCGATGTTAGCCAGGCCAAGCCTGGCCGGGAGGAGGATACTAGATTTCTTGGTTGAATAGTGTTAGAATGAGCAGCAACGAATAGATTCATTTCATGAATGAAGCCGATATAATTATAATGCTCTTGCATGTAATGCTTCCATGATCTGTTTCAATAATATAACTATATATCCCTAATTTAAGGTTTGTTTTTATGATGCCTCTAAAATCAGTCTATATATCTTCTGTGTGCTTCACATGTCTTCATCCACTTTGTTGTCTCTCTACTAACGATTTTCGTTATGTCTCGCATTGTGTTGTTTCATCCGTTGGGTTACCTAGTACTGAACAATGCAGACGCCCCGCCCTGGAGGGGGGGGGGGGGAGAGGGGCAGCCGCTCTAGGCCCCCCGAACCAAGGGGCCTCGCAGGCAGTATGTACGAGTACAGCTACAGTGGTAGTATGCATATACGTACTATCACTAAGTCCGTTGCTGTACTCGTATCAGTCCGTAGCTATAGCAATAGCACCTAAGAGCTAAGAAGCTAGCTACTGATACTAGAAAGTAGCAGTCCGTTGCAATTAATAATTGTTGGTCATTTACCCAGAATTACGGAATCAACAATGCAACATTATGTCCTAGTGCGCGAGGCTGATGTCGTGACAGCTAGTTCATTTGGCTTCTATTTGCAAGATGTTTTTTTGTCTTGACGGTAAATTTAATTTGTACAAGTACTACATGAAAATCGGATCAGTTTGGAAAACTTTGAAATTTTGCGTCCAAATGGCTATGTTTACATAAATTTATCAGTCCAACTTATTAGATGTGGTATAGTGTTTTTTTCTCATAACAAAACAGTATCATCCACAGAAACCATCAACCCAACATACTCATAAAAAGAATTTGAAGGCAATTTAATTCGTATTATTCATTTGATATGAATATTACTTTTGATTTTTTCATCAGACCAGGTGTAATGTTCTGTTGTACATGTGTTTTTAAAAATGTTACTATGATGCTTATAGGCCTTAAGATTAAGTTTCGCTCTAGGTCATAAAATATTGGGTTCAGGTGTAGGAGCGAGGGACTCTAGCTCATCTTCCAGTCTCAAGCGAAATTTAAATACCCGAAAGACGAAATTCCAAGACGGTGCAGTTACCATCAAGAAAATAGAAAATACCGTAAGAAAAATATAAATCCAATTTTCATGATGGTACAACATCAAGGCTTGCTCGACAGAATAATTAAAAATATGTCTGACATCGAACCGTCAAGGAAATTATTTTTTTATTTGCCTAACCATGACAAACGGACAGGAAAACTATAAACCGTTAGAGAAATAACACTTTCTCTATCGGTTAAAACCGTCTAAAACATCATAGACTATAGAAAGAAAAACCATTTGCTTGGCGGCGCCATGTGTGTGCTATTTCCCTGGCGTAGCTGACCATCATAAGTACTTGCTGATGACTCAAACCTACAGAATAACTAATTTGTCATTAGACATTTTTTATTTCCCAGTCGAGCTAGCCATAATAGTTGTGTACCGTCAAAGATTTTGAATTTATATTTTCCTGACAGGTTTTTCAATTTCCGTGATTATAAGTGCACCGTTAAAGAATTTCCGTTATCTAGTAGTGTGGTTCAAAAATTAGTTTTAGTAATAACTGCATCTATAAATTCCTTAGCGGTCTGTAATACTAACTCCGCATAAAAGTGGAGGCCATTGTTAAGGTTGGCTAGAAGCACCAACCACCTTTATTAATTGAGATCTAAAGGCAGCCCATCTCTGAAACTAGGTTTAGAGTTTATTTTTCATCAAACCATGGGTACAAACATCATTTATTTAGTGACCATAATGATGAGGATTACCACAACATTAATGTTAGAGGATACAAAGATTTAAGATGCAAGTATAACATCGTGAAAGTGCCCACATGCCAGTGATTTATCTCTTTCCTTTGAATAAAAATCATAATTCTTTCATATTAAATTGGATGATTATAAGCTTTATATCAAAATTGTAGAGTTTGATATGATCTGCATGTTTTCTGTGGACAAATCTTTAATTTCTCAAACATTCGTTTTAGTTTTATTGATTTTTTAGATTATTTTTATGTAGGATGTTGACATAATATACACCAAAGTTGTGGCACTAAATATGATGTACATCATCGTTCTTGACAAATTTTAATGTGAGATTAATTAAATGCCCTAATTGATTTTGAAACTTATTTAGTTATTATTTAAATTACATTGAACGTTGACATGGTATTTAACTACTTATAATTATTTACTTGAACAGATAAATATCCGAATATATGTTAGTGAATAATTTTAGCACATCATAGTACGTGGTGTGCTAGTGGTAGTCGATGTGGACAACTTGCATAGTGAGATAGACTGCTCGTGGGATTGAAAATACAAGATATATATATATATATATATATAGATATATAGATATAGATATAAATATTGATATAGATATAGATATCGATATCGATACAGATACAGATACGGATACAGATATAGATATAGATATCGATATAGATATAGATATAGAAAATATATATACAGATGTAGATTAGTAGATGCATGACATAATACTATATATAACAAAAGTTTTCTCACGCACCTAATCTTCACACAAAAAATATATCTCAGCCTCTATATAACTATGAGCATACTACTAGATTACCAATATTGTTCTTGGTTGTATGGCACTCATCAAGTCCAATAGGATGAGGACCGTGCATGCCGCATTTTGCATTATGCTTGTGATGATGTCTTCAACACTCTCATCTTGTGAGGAAAGTGAGTATGATACCTATTATGTGCTCGCCATAATACAATTTGTTTAACGGTTAAAACTGCTAATTGAGTATATACGGATTATATTTTGTACCACCTGCAGTTGAGAAGGTATCTTTCCCATGTGAATCAGGATGCGATTTCTTCATTTCACTTGAGAAATGCTGGCAGGAGGCCCGCAGACAGGGCAAAGTGTGTGTCAGCAGCAAATGTGACTCTCCTAAAGAGTGTGGATGCATATTTCGTGCGAAATAACATCCACCAACCCTTCTCACTGGCGATCTTAGCCAGGCCAAGCCTGCTCGGGAGGAGGATAATAGATTTCTTGGTTGAATAATAGTGTTAGAGTGGGCACCAACGAATAGATTCATTTCATGAATGAAGCTGATATAATTATATTGCTCTTGCATGTAATGCTTTAATCATATCTGTCCTAATTTAAGGTTTGGTATTATGGTGCCTCTAAAATAATTTTATATATCTCTTTATATCTGTGTAGAAACGATTTTCTTTATATCTCGCATCCGGTTTTTTCCTCCGTTGAGTACGTACCTAGTATTGCACAATGCAGTTGTCTCAGACCAAGACAATGACAGAGGTCGCTTCGAATGCAGGTAGAGACTAAGGGTCTGGTGTGCATCTGCAACATACTGTTTGGTTGAGGTGTAGGAACGAGGGACTCTAGCTCATGTTCCAGCCTCAAGCCGAAATAGTATTTGGTTGAGCTGATGACCCAAACCGACGGAACAATTATATTGCATCACAGTAGAGCTATATATAATTTAAAAAACTATAAATGCAATACAATTTCGACATTATATATATAGCTCTCACGATACTTGGTGTGCATTGCATCATACTATTTTGTTCAAATGCAATATATATATATATATATATAGCTCTCAAGTGGTACTATACATCCTTTACAAATAAGACTACGCCACATTCTTGCTATGGAAACGGGGGCATTTTTACTATAGGGGCGGCTAGGATTTGGGGCGCCCCTACAGTGGGTGTTCTCAGGTCCCAGCAGTTGAACCGCCCCTGTAGTAGTGACTATAAGGACGGCTGGTAACACAAAGTGCCCCTATAGTGGGGATTAACTGTAGGGGTGGCTGGTAACTAGCCGCCCCTGTTGTTTAACTATAGGGGTGGCTCAATCACCAGCCGCCCTACTGATGTCGCGCGAATAAATAGCAACAACCAACTTCTTTCACCTCAAGACACACTATTCTACATGAAAAAAGAAGGTTGGGAGGCCTTGGGCTCCTCCTAAAAGTTAACACCTTATTATTTATTTTGATTCCTTTTTATAATGTATGTTTTGAAATAGTTATTGGTAAATAGGCCATTAATTAAGGATCTTGTACCCGAAAATTAGAATGTAGTTTGCATGAAAATTAGTACAAGAAATATTAAAATTTTCAAATGATTGTCTTTGAAACTGTTTATTTGTACCAATTGCAAAGACAATTATTCCTGAGTAATATACTTTCCTTTGTTTGTTTTGTTTCTATAAGATGGGCTACAGGAATTCTTGGATGTATGGTTATTCCTGAGTAATGTACCATGAATAATATTTTTCGAAGCACTAAATTGCATTATTCCATGCATTTGCAGTTCAAATTTGAAATATTCAGAAAAATAAACAAAACGAAATAAATTAAGGGAATATAGTAAAAAAAAATCAAAGTTGACCCAAATTTTAAACTTGAGTTTTAAATAATGTACTAGCAAAACATGCCCATGTGTTGCAATTGGTAAAACAATTCATGATATATTTTAAATGTATTATATTTTCTTTATACGATAATATTCGATTAAGGTTGTCTTTAATTGTAAAAAAGAATTTGATATGTTTTTATACCGTAAATCACATAAATATTTACGTACAAAATCATTATATAATACTAATTTCCAACTCTTCATGTGTCGATAGAGTTACCAATTCTTCATGTGTTGATAGAATACTAAAGCTTGTCATATAGTCTTTGATTCTAACTTTGTTTTTATTGTTCAATTTTCAGAGTGTCTTGTTGAATTTCTGTATGAACAGCACTGCCATTTCACAGTATTGAAAAGCTATTGTTGTTTCTTCACTCACTGGTAATAGTCACAAACCTTTATCTGTCACAGGGAGTCAGCTTGCTACAAATATCTACCTTGCTGGTACATTAGTAAGCATTCATTCAATATATTGCTAAGTTATGAACCTGGACTCCTGTTTCTCATAAATTGGTTATGCCTGATGATGACCATTAGATACATAACATTTTATTTTTGAATGGACTTGTGGACTATGTTGTAATGATGGACTTGTGGACTATGTTGTAATGATGATTTGTGAAATATGACTTGTGATGATGTTCTAAATAACAGTCTTGTGTTTGTGGATGTATATATATATATGTGTTGGTTAGATTTGAATTTGAATTATATATATGTGGTCAGATTTAAATTTGAATTAATTATTTTTTTGCCACAAAATCCACTGTAGGGGCGGTTCTTGATAGAACCGCCCTTACAGGGGCGGCTAATGAAACAGCCGCCCTTACAGTAAATAACAGTAGGGGCGGTTCCTAGAGAAGTCGCTGTAGGGGCGGTTGAAAACACCAGCCGCCCCTACAGAAGTCACTGCAGGGGCGGCCGGGAAACCGCCCCTACAGAGGATACCGCTGTAGAAACACCCTAGGAAGGGCGGCTGGCCTAGCCGCCCCTACAGTGTGCGTTTGATGTAGTGTACAAACATTTCACGCTTAATCATATAACTATATATGTGTGAGTTGTATTTGTTTGTGAACAATGTGTAGTACAACCTTGCTAAATTGATTTTAAATTTTTAACTGTTACCTGTTACCTGTTATCTGCTCGCCATAATACAATTCATTTAACTGTTAAAAATACTAAGTGAGTATGAATTATATTTGTGGCACCGTACCTGCAGACGAGAAAGGTGTCTTTCTGTGAACCAGGATGCAATTTCCTAATTTCCTATATATGAAATGCTTGTTGAAATTCAAATGTGGCACGCCTAAAGGGTGCAGATGCGTATTTCGTGAGAGACAACATCAACCTGCCCTTCTCACTGGCGATGTTAGCCAGGCCAAGCCTGCTCGGGAGGAGGATAATAGAATTCTTGATTGAATAGTGTTAGAATGGGCAGCAACAAATAGACTCATTTCATGAATGAAGAAGATATAATGCTTCCATCATCTGTCCAAATTTAAGGTTTGGTTTTATGATGCCTCTAAAATCATTCTTCTATATATCTTCTGTGTGCTTCACAAGTCCTCATCCACTTTGTTGTCTATCTACAAATGATTTTCTTTATGTCTCGCATGTCGTTTTGTCATCCGTTGCACGTACGCAGCATTGCACAATGCGGTAGTCCCAGACCAAGACAGAGGTCGCTTCGAATGCAAGTAGATACTAATATAATGGTGTATGTTCATATATACCCTTGTTGGTGTGCATCTGCATCATACTATTTGGTTTAGGTAGGAGCGAGGGACTCTAGCTCATGTTCCAGCCTCAAGCGATCGATCATGGTGTAGGATCATGGTGTAGGATCGAGTTTGCCTGCCTGTCTGCACGCCATATATAGCTGGTTTCTTTGGTATCATGTGTCCATTTTACATTTATCTATAATATAAGTGTTTGTAAGTGGAACTGTATGACTGCAACTACAGATCGTTAGTCAGTAGTTATTGCACAGTTGAGGACGTGTACAATAAATAATTTTTTCCTGGGGACATTAGGCCTTATATATTTGCCAACGTGGCAGTAGACACCCATCAAGATAATTTTCTTGTTTACAGCAGAGATACAGGATCCACTTGACCTCAAGGACTATATATATATATCGAGGACTACAGAAGGGCTCATATGGATTAGTAACCAACATTTCCATCATTCCGTGGCTTGCTCTGCTTCTTCATATATACATACATGTGAATTGCAATAATACTATAGGTTTAACATATATGGATGTATGAGTTAGGACTAGGAAGCATCATGAACTGGATAGCTTGTTCTGTCCTGGCTCTTAGTGCTAGTGTTCTGTGTATTTTTCTGCGTCCTTCAGCTACTCATGGAGTCCATAGAGGCATAGAACACCAGACTACTTGTCAATAAAAATGCATAGATACATATATATAATAAATTCAATGCAAGTGTGACACTTACCAGTGTGTCTCAGGTGCCACAGAACCACCCTGACGAAATCATCCGTATTGACTTTGGTCTGGCACGTCATATCTGGTTTCATTGAAGTCGTTTCCAATTTGCGTTTATCTATTAAATAAAAGTGTTTGTACGTGTAATTTTATGACTGCAACTACAGATCAATTAGCAGACAATACGTATTTATATATTGCACTGTTGAGGACAAGTACAATAAACGATATTTTTTTCTGGGGTATTAGGCCTTAATTATTTGCCAACGTGGCAGTAGACACGCAATAGGATATTTTTCTTTTTTGCCATAGAGATACGAGAAACTCGCCAGTAACTTTGTCAACTTGACCTCAACAACTATTCTCGTCCCTTCAAATTATAAGTCGCTTTGATCTTTTTAGTTCATCCATTTTGTCATGTATTTATGGACATATTATTATATCTAGATACAAAATAAAATAAATGTACCAATCCATATGGTGTGAAGTAAATATATGCGCATCCAAACAAACCCTAAAACAACTTATAATTTGGAATGGATGGAGACCCACTGGATGGAGTATATATCATGGAAGCTCGATCAGGCACTATGCCTGGCTTATAATATATTCCTTCACCACCTATTGGCTGCTGGATTAATAACCAACAAGTTCGTTCATCATCCCATGACTCCCTCTGCTTCTTCGTACATTTATATACAAGCCCAAATTGTAGAAGCAGACGACGGCTTCCAGTGCCGCCGTAGTTGAGCTTGGAAGAATGAGCTGTTGACATGAGTTGGGACTCGAAGGCATCAGGAACTGGATAGCTTGTTCTGCCATGGCCTTTAGTGCGATGGGTGATGATATGGGATCTTTGGGAATCAGAGATCGCCAGGAGGCATTAGTTCGAGTTTTTTTGCAGGCTTCAGGGTACGTTGACAAACTCCATAGAGACATTCTGCTCTCCATGTTCTGTGCGTCTGTGCTCACATGTGTTTTGCAGATGATGAGAAAGATCGGAGATTGTGCTGAGCCAGCCGTACAGGTTGCGCAGAAGTGGGACATATTGCGTGGGCGCATGCCACAAGCAAGTGCATTTCATACAAATATGGGGTGAAATTTTGAACCAAATGGCCTATCTTGTGACTAAACATGTTCTATAAGTTTTCGAGATCTATAACTTTGTTTTTCATCATCTCTACATTCAAGGTCATTTGAAAGTTTTGAAATTCAACTATAAAAAATTCAAATATAGTTTTCCTTGAATATATGATTTTAAATGAAAATGTTGTCACCTGTAAATTTTTATAACTATTCGAGAACTATAATTTTTGTTTTATTTGTTTCTCCACGTGATGTAGTTCGAAAATTAAACTTGAATTTTACTGTACATCTCATATGTTAATTAAAGATGTTTAGAGAAAGCTATATTTTCAGACGCCTATAGAAATCCATTTAATAGAGGCGGCTGGAAATTGAGTCATCTCTCCATAAAATGGCTTCTGTTGCTACAACTTAGTTCTGTAATAAATCAATTAATAATAAACAATTTCAGTTCACTTTCTGTAATTGCATCTAACTTTCGGTGGATTGATAAGGTGATACAGCCAGGAGAGATCCATACTCAATTGGTAGCTCCTTAGTACTGACACTCAATGGGTACCTCCATAAGACTGACACAAGAGTACCCCAATCACAATCATCAATGAATGGCCTTTTTTTTTGATGATTGGAGTACTTTTTTGTGGATCCACACTCAATGGGTACCTCCTTCGTGCAATCAACCCATGTCCAGCTGGCATTTGCATATCCAACTCCATGCATGTTTGTTTAGTTTCATTTGAATTACAAGGGAGACAGCTGAAGTCCGACAGACCAAGATCGCAGAGACGATATTTGTAGAAGAATATGAACCAACCCAATTTTGTATTGATCTCAAGACTATTTATCAACGTTGCAACAGGGAGCCAGTGAATGGGTAGATGCGACCGAGCGCGCGTGGGTGTGATGTACATGTACTCGTGGGCGACGTGCTGTCCAGCTGTTCCAGCACACAGGGAATATTGTTCCAGATGCATGCCTACAATTTCCAAAGTCCTTGACTTGATTTGTTGCCTGGGTATGTGGCCTGACTTGATTTGTTGCTTCAACAGTCCTTGATTGAATATTTTTCCAGATGCGCCTATCAATTCCAAAGTTGGTGCGTGGCAAGCTCTGTCTTCCTATCTTTCCATGAGACTACCTTGACATGCAACGTATGTATATATACGCATGCACTTCCTCCGGCTACTCGGTGATGGATTTGCTCTCTAAAGATCTTCAGGCCCCAAATCAAACCCCCTACAATTTTATTTGGGAGGTGGCTTCTAAAATTTGAGGATAAAATTCAAAGTTCAACTCCAACCATAGTCCCTAATTTGGGGTGAGAGGAATAGGAGGACCTCATTCCTGGGACCCAAAACTAAACTTTGAGGGCCCTTCTTCTAGGTCAATGCTCAGGTACTCCGGTTACCTCCGAGGAGGTAATATCTTAAATCAAATCTGGATCATTGATTTTTCTAAACATAATAATTTACTAAATAAATTAATGAATAAAAACCAAAAAATAAAACACCATGCGGCCGGTAATGATGGAGGACCCCCCAACATCGGAACGGCGAGACACCGCAGGACACGGCACCGCCGGACCACGGCGCCGCCTGGACGACGCCGCCCGAGGGAGGCACCGCCGCCACGAACTGCCCCACTCGACACCGCCGGACGCCCCTGCTGCTGGACGCGCCGTACTCGCTGTCTTGACGCCTCCACTCAACGCTCCGTACGCGCTGTCGCCTGGACGCAGCCCGAGGGAGGCTCCGCCGCCACGAACTGCCTCGCTCGGCACCGCCGGACCACGGCGACGCCGCCGCAGCCATCCGGAGGCTCCGCCGCCGGACGCCCCCGCTCTGGACGCGTCGTAGGTTGCCTTGACGCCACCACTCGACGCTCCGTACGCGTTGCCGCCTGGACGACGCAGCCCGAGGGAGGCTCCGCCGCCACGAACTGCCCCGCTAACGTCATTGAAAGGCTGCTCCTTCGCTGACGGCGGCAACCTATTTTTATAAAATAAAAATGCAATAAATACTATTACCTATAGGTGATCGTGACCGTTGCATCGGAATAAATGGACGATCCACATTCATTTCGGAGTACCATAGCAAAAGCCTTCTAAAATGGGAGCCCAAATAGGAGGTGCATTGGAGTGAATTTTTTTGGACCAAGTCCATAGATTAAGAATAGAGGCCTGTTTAGGGGCTCCACTGAAGTTGCTCTAATCCGTTATGCTATTATTCTACTGGACTGCAGTTTATACTTGGTACTTTGGTAGCAAAAAAAAAGTCTACACATAGCATGGTTCACTTCACTGGAGGATGCATATTCCCAAGTCACAACTTGACGCGTGAGATTAAATATGCTCTCTATTCCAAATTATAAGGCATTTTGGTTTCTCTACCTAAATAGTTTTTGCTATGCACTTAGATAAAAACTATACCTATACATAGTAAAAGTAATGTTTCTAGAAAAGCCAAAATGTTCTTGGGATAGAGGTAGATATCTTTAGGCTCTATTAGCATCTCCAACAACTCCTTAAAATTGACTTGTCAAATCATGTTGTTTAGCAAGTTGATAAAATATTTGGTAAGTAAAGAAAAACCCTCTCTCTTCAACAACTTGAAAAAAAAATGCCCACTAGGTGAGGTGTCGCGCGCGTGTCCGCCTTCTCGCCTCTCGCACCGTCCGCGTGGTGGACGCCGCCGCGGTTTTTTCCTCCTTTGCGACACGGTTTCCATCTTCCTCCGCGCCGGTGGGGTGTCGCCTCCAAAAAAAAAAAGCCGGCCCTCCTGTTTGGCCGTTGGAGTTCTCCTCCACAACAAGTGAAGCAAGAGGAGGCATGCATCATCATTGCATTTGGTCCTTGTGGCGCATCGAATCGAATTCAATTAGTAGTAGAATCAGTAGTGGCAGCGGCTATCAGCGGCCGACGAGGCGGTTCAGCCAGGCGTTGCAGGGCTAGAGCTCGACGGGGTCGCCGAAGCACTGCATCCGCGCGAGACAGAAGTGCGTGCAGAATGAACCCGGCCAACGAGCGGACGCGGCAGGTGTCGAGCACGTAGCAGCACGCGCACTCCATGCCGCGCGTCTGCACCACCAGCCCCCACACCTGCCAGCGGAGGAGGCGCCGCCGTCCGCGGCCACCTGCTCGACCAGGATGGTCCCTTCCGGACTCCGCTGCCCGACAGGACCCCACCAGCGCTGCACGTCCGGCCAGCTCTCTGGCGCCGCGGGCTCCGGCCACACCGTCAGGCGCTCGACCTCGCCGTCGTCGCTGCTGAACAGGTGCACGAAGACCCACGCGGGCGCGGGAGGGAGCCTGCGGAAAAAAGAATTCGACGATAAGCAGTGAACATCAAGTGCGGAGATTTACGTATCCAGAGGCAATATTTATCAAGTTGGTAAATATACCAAGTTGATTTAAGGAGTTGTTGGATAGCTGCTTTCGTGTTTTTTTCCAAAAAGAATAAGAATAGCAAGTGGATTTGAGGAGTTGTTGGAGATACTCTTCGACATATTGTGCTTTTTATTTGGCGATGATGAATGCTTTGCCACTATATATGTGAGTACGGGTACTAAAGGCTAGTGTATGTGCATTCATATACTATCTTACTATTACTAATTGGAGGCTCCAATAGAGGCTCCACATTAATTCTCACTAAATACGTTAAAAAAAAAAGATAAATGCTAGAAATTCTCACGTTAATTATAAACATTTGGCCTTCAAATCAAACAGTTTAGCCATCCACAACCATTAGATCTATTTTTCTTTCTAGAAAATTACCCTGCCGTTATAGACTAACAAATAACCAATATATTATTTTTAGAAAAAAAAAACTTCATGCGTTCACAGTTAGTTATTATATATATAGTTAGTTAATCTATTGTTAATAAAAATTCGGAGGCAATCTATAAAGGCCAACAATTAAAAAAAAGAGCATGGGCTCCTCGGTTACATCTATGAGAGATGTCGTCAATCTATTATTAATAAAATTTTGGAGGTAATCTATAAAGGCCAACCAATTAAAAAAAAGAGAGCCTCAGCTCCAGGCTTCCATCTATGACAGATGCCGTCGAGGAGCTAACCCTCCGCCGTGGCCACGCGTCGCCTTCACGCAGGGGGATCCACGGCTGTGCGCAGTGCGCTGCTCACTTCGCACGAGGGCATGTTTAAGCAGCAGTGGTGTTGTATCGACTTCGACTATGTTCCTCTGTACAACAGCTTCAGGTTACGTTGATTTACGTCGATATTAGGTAGCTACCCACGTTCTTTATTGATTTACTTTATTTGATTTGAACCGGTGGTGGTCATAGCAGGCTCGCAGCTTACATTGGTTAGGAAGTGGGTCATGCTTGAATTGGTCGTGTCTTTGCAGGAGGGAGTCAATTAAATGAGACATTACGGGCCTCCTTGGTACAGCTTACAACAACTTTGTAAGGCTGTTGTGAGCTATTTTTTTTTTGTCAAACACCTCTTTTTAAAACAGGTTTACTTATTAAGCTGTTTTTTTTCTCCTCTCATAAAGAAAAACAGTTTTGCAAAGTGGGGTGAAGTTGAAAATAATAGCTTATCACAGCTTTCACCCCTCTTTCTCTCTCATATCCATGTATAAAGTTGTTGGTGAAGCTGTTTTGCCAAACATTTTTTCTAAAATAGCTTAGCTTCACCTAGAAAGTTGCTCATGAAGCTATTTTTCTTAGTGAAGCTGAGTTGTACCAAACGGGTCCTACATCTGTGTTTGGTTGCTAGGATTACTATGGACGTGATGGGATGAACACAATTTCATATGTGTTCCTTTCTAGGGCTATACGTTAATTCTCGTCACACGTGCTAGGGAAATAAGATCAAATCTACAAATCTTCTAATCTATAATCATTAGATCTATTTTATTTTATAATATTACCCACCTTTAGTATTATTATAGTATAAAGAAGAAGAAAAAAGATAGATACATATTTTTCCCTACCACCAGCTGGAAAGGATCGCCTCAGGCGACCCATACACCCAAATACATTTGTGCTCCACGGAAACTAACGCCAGGCCACCAGTGCCACGACGTCCGGCATTCACATCATCTACATCAATGTTGGGACTGGCGGCACTACACACTAAAGGTATGATCCTTATTCACCATTACGTATAATTTTCATTTTAATTTTAATGTCTTTGGATTACTTGGCATAAATAAGTTTTGATATTATCCTTATTGACCATTAGGTATAATATATTGTAACACCCTAAATTCTTGCATTATTCCAAATAGATTCAAAGTAAATTTGAAATGCATTTTTGGTGTGCATTCAAAACATAGGAAAAATAATTATGATTTCACAAAATAAAAGCTAGCACCATAAGAGAAGCATTTGTGTTGCATTCATGTTGATGCATAGCTTTTGGATTGTTTGGAGTTTGCAAAGTTCAAATTTGAATTCAAAAGTTCTCTTGGAAAATGTGTTTGAAAATGGTTTGGAAATTGAAAAGAAAAACAGAAAAAAAAACATTTTACCCTCTTCTCCCTCTCTCTTGTTGTTTTGGCCCGAGGCCTGTTACCCCAGCCCAGCAGGTCCCCCCCCCCTAACTCTCGGACTGGGCCGGCCCACCCCCCCCCCCTCACGCATGGACAGCCCAGCTCTCCCCCTCTCTTTCTTTTTCCCTCACTGACAGACCTGTCCCACCTGTTAGCGACCCCCTTCTCACTTTCCTTTTTCTCCCTCCCTCCTTCCCCTGTCTTTGTGCCGACAGCCCCCCTCCTTTCCTTTTCTGTTGCACCGGTACCTTCCTCCGCCGATCCGAATCAGAGCAGGACCGATCCCCTTTCCATCTCCGCGGCACACCGAGTCGAGCGCCGCCCACTTCCTTCCTTTTTCCCCTTCCTCCCTTTCCCTCCCCGCGCGCCGCCGTTTTCTTCCCGGCCAAGCTCGAATCCGCGTAGGATCCGGCCTTTCCTTCTCTGGGAGGCGCCCCCGAGCTATTTAAGTGGAGCACAGCACCCTTCTGCCCTCGCATTGAGCCCTCGAAGCACCGCAGGGACCACCCAGCGCCGCCGCGACCTTGTCCACCGCCGCCGCAATCGATTCCGCCCCTGCCGAGCTTCTCCACTCCGTTTGAACCTCGCATCAGTATCGCGTCGTGATAAGGAGGCTCCCCGATGCTCCGTAGTTACCTTTCATCCCTCCCCATATCTCTGCGCGCGATCACCGACGATGCCGAGCCGCTGGACTGCGTGAGCATCGCACCCCCGCGCATAATCGAGTCAACCAACCCCGTAGATGGCTTCGCCGTTCTTCCCTCTCTCTCCCAGACCTATTTGCGTTGAGTTTGGTGCTCTGACGCCCCGTATCGTGATGCGCCGCCGCTCGCGGCAATGGCGCCGCCGCGCTCCGTCTGTCTCAGCCAGGAGCGCCGCCCTTCTTCCCCCGTTCTAATCCTGGCCATCCATTTCAAATCGGACGGCCATCAGTGCTTCATACCGGTTCGGCCGGCAATCTTACAAAAGAAACCCCACGGGTTTTAAAGTTTGAACCCGCCGTCCCTTGGCGTAATCTGAGACTCCGTTTTCTCTTTCGAAAAGCGTATTTCTTTTCTGTCTGTTTTAATTCAAAAATAAAAAGGAAAACCTTATTTACAGTTTTGCCACTCTATTTCAATTGCTTATAAATTGCTCATTTTAAATCCAAATCGCTCCGTTCAAGTTGCGTTAGATCCGTATTTTCATGCTCTATCCAGTAGTATAGTTTTCATGTATGTTAATTACTTTTGAAAATCAAAGAAAATTAATTCCGTCCTGCTTTAATCTTGCTCTTTTCAAAACCCCGTTTAATTCATATCTTTTCTGTTATAGCTCTGTTTTTCTTGATTCAAGCGTCTCTGTGATCGTAGTGATACGTAGATGTGTTTTATAAACTTTTACTCTTGTTTTATTCTGTTTGGTGTACTGTTCTAATCTATAGCCTTGTTTGTTTGCATGTTATGCCTCTGCGTGATTGCGTGTGATGTGATGATCGAGTACAAACGGTGAGCAGTACGTGGGAGACCAAGGGTTTTGCTTTGGGAAGGAGCAGCAGCAGGATCCCTTTAAGCAACGCAAGTATTATATGGGATCTTCCTTGTTGTCCTATTCATGATGTTCTAAATAAAATCATATGCATGTGTCTAATACTGTCACCATAGGGTTTACCTAGATTTGATTACCTTGATCCTTGAAATCCTATGGGTTACTTTTGCATATGGGTAGTTATTGCTAGTGCTCCTCTTTAATAAGCATGATCCTTTAATGTTGATTAATGACTACATGAGATGATAAAGTAAAACTTGACTTTTTAGCAACATGGACTTAGGACCCCTTTCTGTCAGCAAAAGCTGGGACATACAGTACAACCATGAGGGCTATATGGCTCTGGCTTTAGTTCAGTATTAGGGTCACTCTCTCGCATGCGACGGTTCACGAAAGTTGCCATTGCCGAGTGGTTGCGGAGCGGCTAGGGTGGGGACCGCTGCGTGTGTGTACCATGAAGGGCTCCTATATACCCTTTGCCCGTGGATCCGTACTGTCCGTGGTATATCAGCGAACCCCTTTGAAAGACTTCATAGTGTTCCCTGCCCGCTCACCTCGGTAGTGTTAAGGGAGTCGTGATCCCGGGGCATTTGGGCAAACATGACTCATGGGTAAAGTGTACCAAATCTGCAGAGTGTTTAAAACTATCATGATAGCCGTGCTCACGGACACGAGCGTCCTGGAAAACTCACAGAACTCTTTGGTTACTTGTTGTTTACCTTTATGAATCACTTTATCATGGAATTATGTTACTTGTTCAGTTGTTTACTTGATCATGCAAATTTAACTTGGGGACTTAAGCATAACTTTGATCTACCACTTATAAAGTTTTGTTACAAATTAAAATGCTTACCGCAGTAAACCAGTGTCATACTATTTGAGCCTCATGAACCCCATATATACTTGTTGAGTACGAAAGTACTTACGCTTGTCTTCTTTCTTTTCAATAATTGGATAAAAATCCCGGATGGGTACCAGATTACCAGAGTTATGAGGTGTATCCAGAGGACTTCTAGGTTTGGGGTCCACCAGTTGACGTCCCTGTGCTATGGAGCTTCGCGAGAGTTATCTTATATTCCGTTGTTTTGTAATAGACATTATTTAAATACTTGTTCGTTATGTAATAAACACTTGTGATGATACGATTTTGATAATTTGTTGGCTTATGTGTGTGACTGATCCCTGGGCACACATAAGATTATTGCATCCCGTTTTGTCTTTAAAACTGGGTGTGACAGATTGGTATCAGATCCGTGTTGACTGTAGGACGCAAACCTAGATAGAATTGGTTCTTAGGAATGCTCTTTTCATGCTTTTATACCTTGCTATTATTTGTAAAACTATTACTCATCTCAAAATTTTATTATCTTGATTCTAACTTAGTTCTCAACTTTGCTTTTGTATAGATGGCCCGTAACAAGAAGACTGCTCACAAGTCCACTCGCCCCCCGCCGAAGTTCGTGCCATTGGAGCACCACGAGGATGAAGAAGAAGAACCCAAGAAGAGAGCTCTTAGAACAGCCGTTCCAGGACTCCCTCTGACAAGAACAGCCGCTCCAAGACTCCGTCTGGTGGTTCCAAAGCTGGTGACGAACGCTTGGGATGGACCAAGCACTTCCACTTCAAGGAGGGAGACGATGAGGACTTCTACCATGGCTTGTTGAAGGAGAGCTTGGAGAACCACTACTCCAACTGGAAGACCGAGGTGAAGTACATGTGCTATGAGAACAAGCACTTCCAGGACCCTTCCTTCTGGAAGTGTACCCTCTACGTCTGCATCTAGAAGGACGCCACACAGTCGTGGCAAGTGGAGGCCGTCTATGAGCCTAAAATCAACCGTGCCAACATGATGGAGTGTATGGAGGATGCAGCTCGCATGGCCCTCTTCGATCTTCGTGCTCATCGTCGTAACCGCATGATGGAGGACAAGTACCGGCACCTTCCCTTTGAGACCCGTGAGGGATGGTCCATGTTCGAGGCGAAGGATGGTTATGACGACATCACCAAGGTGATGATCGACTTTGCTCACGAGCTGATGCAGCAAGTCGAGGTGCTGACTGATGAGCTTGGTGGCCAGCGCAAGCTACTCAAGAGAGCCCGTGCAGAGAATGACGAGCTCAGAGGACGCCTGAAGATGCCCAAGTTCCATCAGAAGCTTCCCCCAGTTTTCCTTCCATAGGATGAGTACCACTTTGATGTAATAAAATGCTAGCGGCGAAAGTTGAGTCGAGTCTTGTGAACTTGGTTTCATTATATGGTTGTTATTATGATTATGAGTGATTTGGAGTTTTGTAATGAGTGCTAGAACATTGTGGTCCTGTCCACAAGTTCCTTAGTTAAAGACATATAGGTTTGATATAAATAAAAATGCTAGCGGGTGGGTTATCCTGTTTTCTATCTTGCTGTTTTTTTCTGGAGCAGTCAGTAATCTTTCGGTTGTAGCTCAAAGATGGTTTGTCCAATGATCATGAAATTTATATGGCAACAACTATACTTCAGTACCTTTCCAATGCATCTTGAATTACGTTCATACCTGTTCTGGTTTGGGAGTTATGGCAGTTACAGGTTGAGGTTTCTGCGTAGTCTGGAATTCAGAAACAGTTTTGATAAATTGCTGTTTTCACCTAATTTCGCGTCAGAATCTGAAAAAGTGAGAATTATGAAAGTTGTAGGCAATTTCATAAGCTTTCCAACCATTTACGTTTCGCATTTGTTTGATTTGTGTAACGTGAGATATGACTGTTTTACAGTACCTCTTGTAAGGTTCAGATTTCAGAAAAGTCATGCTCAGTCATGCGTTCCAATGAACATTTAATCTAAAGGTCATACTATATGTTTTGGATGACAGATGGCCGCACGAGGTGGTAGAGGAAGAGGCCGTGGTAGGGGTGCACCACCAGTACCACCAGTACCACCACTGCCACCACCACCAGTACCACCGACCATGGAGCAATTCATGCTAGTACAGACCCAGCTGATGCAGACCATGATGCAACACCTTCAGAATCCACCTGTACCACCACCACCTCCACCACCACCTGTCCAGCCATGGGACAAGCGTGGGGAATTTATGAAGGGTCGTCCTCCGGTGTTCACTCATGCTTCCGAACCACTGGAGGCGGATGACTGGTTGAGAGCTGTGGAGAAGCAGCTAAACATCGCTCAATGCAATGAGCGAGAGAAGGTGCTCTACGCATCTGGCCAACTGCAGGGTGCTGCCCAAGATTGGTGGGACTCTTACATGTATGGACGTCCCAACACTGCACCAGAGGTATCTTGGCAGGAGTTCACCGACAGCTTCAGGTCTTACCATATTCCTGAAGGCATAGTGGAGCTCAAGCAGGAGGAATTCCGAGCTCTGCGACAAGGGTCTATGACTGTGGCAGAATATCGGGACAAGTTTGCTCAGTTGTCTCGATACGCTCCTCATGAGGTTGCTAATGACGCTGACAAGCAACGCCACTTTCTGAAGGGTCTCTACGATGGTCTGCAGCTGCAACTCATGTCCCATCTCTACCCTAACTTTCAAGCCCTCGTGAATCGCGCTATTGTTATTGATAACAAGCGCAAGGAGATGGAAGCCAAGAAGAGGAGGCTTCAAGGACCGGCTTCAGGAAACAACACCCGCTAGCGTCCCAACCCCTCACAGAATTTCCAGCAAAGGTACCAGGGTCCGAGCAATCAGTGGAACCGTGGTCAGAATCCGCAGCATGGTCAGTTCCCGCAACGTAATCAGTTCCCTCAGCGTGCTCAGAACCAGCAGCAGATTGTACCACAGGCACCACGTCAGGGGAACACCAATGCTACGCCAATGAAGAACAGCGCTCCCAACACTCCCACAGGTGTTTCCGTTGCAACAAGGAGGGACACCTGTCTTACAACTGTCCCGACAAGCAGAACCAGCAGACGCCTCAGAACCAGAGCAACCAGCAGAGGCCAAGGCACCAGCCCCCACCCAACACTGGAAGGGTGAACCACGTGTCGGCAGATACGGCACAGGAGACTTCTGAGGTCATGATGGGTACGTTCAGCATCAACTCTATCCCCGCTACTGTACTTTTTGATTCTGGAGCTTCGCATTCTTTCATTTCTGCCGCTTTTGTTAGAATGAATGATCTTTTGTTGCGCTTCATGAAAACCCCCATAACAGTAAGTTCACCGGGAGGGTTTTTGACTGCAAATCAGTATAGTCCTTCAGTTAGTGTGCTTCTAAGGGGGGTAGCCTTTGAGGTTGAACCTATCATGCTAAAGACAGCGGGGATTGATCTCATTTTGGGAATGGACTGGATGAAGAAGTACAAGGCGGATATTCAGTGCCACAAGAAGGTCGTTGTTTTGACTTCACCCAAAGGGGATCAGATCAGTGTGGAAGTTGTCTTGAAGGCTCCTCAGGCAGCTATTGTGAATCAGCTAGATGGTGATGGTCATGAATATGAATCAGTTGTTAATGAGTTCCCGGATGTTTTCCCCGATGACTTGCCAGGTATGCCACCCGACCGCGACATTGAATTTCTTATTGAGCTTTTGCCTGGTACTGCACCTATAGCTAAGCGTCCATATAGGATGGGGGTTAATGAGTTAGAAGAACTTAAGAAACAGTTGCAGGAGTTACAAGAGAAGGGTTTCATACGTCCTAGCTCTTCACCTTGGGGAGCTCCGGTGATCTTTGTTGACAAGAAAGATGGTACACAACGGATGTGTGTGGATTACCGTTCGCTCAATGAGGTAACTATCAAGAATAAGTACCCTCTACCAAGGATTGATGACTTGTTTGATCAGTTGAAAGGAGCTTGTGTGTTCTCTAAGATCGATCTTCGATGAGGTTATCATCAGTTGAAGATCCGTGCCTCTGACATACCTAAGACTGCATTCACTACAAGATATGGGTTATATGAGTACACTGTGATGTCGTTTGGATTAACCAATGCACCTACTTACTTTATGTACTTGATGAATAAGGTGTTCATGGAGTTTCTGGACAAGTTTGTGGTAGTGTTCATTGATGACATTTTGGTCTACTCCAAGAATGAGGAAGAACATGCAAACATCTCAGGTTGGTCTTGCAGAAGCTCAGAGAACATCAGTTATATGCTAAAAGGAGCAAGTGTGAGTTTTGGTTGAAGGAAGTGTCTTTCCTAGGGCATGTGATATCCAATGGTGGAATAGCAGTGGATCCGAGTAAGGTGGCAGATGTGTTGAATTGGAATCCACCTACCAGTGTGACTGAGATCCGTAGTTTCCTTGGATTGGCAGGTTACTACAGGAGGTTCATTGAAGGTTTCTCCAAGCTTGCTAAACCAATGACGGCGTTGTTAGAGAAGAATGCTAAGTTTGTATGGTCTGAGAAGTGTCAAGCTAACTTTGAAGAGCTAAAGAAATGGTTAACCACAGCGCCAGTATTGATCCTTCCAGACCTGAACAAGAGCTTCTCCATATATTGTGATGCATCTCGCTTGGGTCTTGGTTGTGTGTTGATGCAAGAAGGCAGAGCTGTTGCTTATGCATCGAGGCAGTTAAGAAAGCACGAGTTGAATTATCCTAGACATGACTTGGAGTTAGCAGCTGTGGTACATGCACTAAAGATCTGGAGACACTACTTGATTGGTCACAAGAGTGATATTTACACGGATCACAAGAGTCTGAAGTACATATTCACCCAGTCAGATCTGAACTTGAGGCAACGTCGTTGGTTGGAATTGATCAAGGACTATGACTTGGAGGTACATTATCACCCCGGAAAAGCGAATGTTGTGCCTGATGCTCTCAGTAGGAAAAGTTATGCCAATGAAATGCACCTGGATATACAGTCTAAAGAGTTGTGTGCTCAGTTAGCGCACCTCAACTTGGGTTTTGTTGTTAACTCTATGGAACTAGTCTTGGAACCTACCCTGGAACAGGAGATACGCAAGGGTCAGTTGGAGGATGAGAAACTGAAAGAGATTGCTGAGAACATTCTGATTGGTAAGGCACCAGGTTTCAGTCTGGATGACAATGGTACCCTTTGGTTTGGTAAGAGGATATGTGCACCTAGAGTAAAGGATATCCGTGAGACAATTCTGCGAGAGGCTCATGACTCAACTTACTCTATACACCCGGGAAGTACCAAGATGTACCTGGATTTGAAGGAGAAGTATTGGTGGTATGGTCTAAAACAAGATGTTGCAGAGTATGTGGCAGTGTGTGATACATGTCAGAGAGTTACGGCAGAACACCAGCGACCGGCAGGATTGTTACAACCAATGAAAATTCCCGAGTGGAAATGGGAAGAAGTTGGTATGGACTTCATAGTGGGTTTGCCTCGCACTCAAAGTGGCTATGACTCGATATGGGTAATTGTGGATCGGTTGAAAAAAGTTGCTCACTTCTTGCCAGTCAGGACCACCTACACCGGAGCCAAGTTAGCAGAGTTGTACATGGAAAAGATAGTGTGTATGCACAGTGTTCCTAAAAAGATTGTGTCAGATAGAGGTACTCAGTTCATGTCACATTTCTGGCAGATGATTCATAGGTCTCTTGGGACCAAGTTGAATTTCAGTACAACCTATCACCCGCAGACAGATGGTCAGACAGAAAGAACCAACCAGATATTGGAAGATATGTTAAGAGCTTGTGCATTACAGAATGAAACTAGTTGGGATAAGAGTTTGCCGTACACTGAGTTCTCGTATAACAACAGTTAACAGAACGGCCTAAAGATGGCACCGTTTGAGGCTTTATATGGAAGAAAGTGCAGAACCTCTTTGTTCTGGAATCAGACAGGAGAGAGTCAAGTGTTTGGACCAGATGTGTTGAAAGGTGCAGAGGAACAGGTACGGACTATAAGAGAAAACTTGAAAGTAGCACAGTCTCGACAGAAGAGTTATGCTGACACCCGCAGAAGAGATTTGGCTTTCAAAGTAGGTGACTACGTCTATCTAAAGGTGTCACCCATGAGAAGCGTAAAGAGGTTCAATATGAAGGGTAAGTTAGCACCCAGATATGTTGGTCCTTTCAAGATAGTGGAACGACTTGGTGAAGTGGCTTATCAGTTGGAGTTGCTAGAAAGTCTAGCAGGGGTACATGATGTGTTTCACGTGTCACAGCTGAAAAAGTGTTTGCGTGTGCCAGAAGAGCAGATACCGTTGGAAGAGTTGGCAGTTAAGGAGGATCTCACCTATGAGGAATATCCGATAAGGATTTTGGAAGTGGCAGAAAGAGTCACATGAAGCCGAGTCATTCGTATGTGCAAAGTTTAGTGGAATCGGTATTCAGTGGATGAGGCAACTTGGGAAAGAGAAGAGGATCTGAAAAGGACATACCCGCAGTTGTTTGAGTGAGTACCAGCTGAATCTCGAGACGAGATTCCTTTAAGGGGGGTAGATTTGTAACACCCTAAATTCTTGCATTTTTCCAAATAGATTAAAAGTAAATTTGAAATGCATTTTTGGTGTGCATTCAAAACATAGGAAAAATAATTACGATTTCACAAAATAAAAGCTAGCACCATAAGAGAAGCATTTGTGTTGCATTCATGCTGATGCATAGCTTTTGGATTGTTTGGAGTTTGCAAAGTTCAAATTTGAATTCAAAAGTTCTCTTGGAAAATGTGTTTGAAAATGGTTTGGAAATTGAAAAGAAAAACAGAAAAAAAAACATTTTACCCTCTTCTCCCTCTCTCTTGTTGTTTTGGCCCGAGGCCTGTTACCCCAGCCCAGCAGCTCCCCCCCTAACTCTTGGACTGGGCCGGCCCACCCCCCCCCCCTCACGCGTGGACAGCCCAGCTCTCCCCCTCTCTTTCTTTTTCCCTCACTGACAGACCTGTCCCACCTGTTAGCGACCCCCTTCTCACTTTCCTTCTTCTCCCTCCCTCCTTCCCCTGTCTCTGTGCCGACAGCCCCCCTCCTTTCCTTTTCTGTTGCACCGGTACCTTCCTCCGCCGATCCGATTCAGAGCAGGGCCGATCCCCTTTCCATCCCCGCGGCACACCGAGTCGAGCGCGCCCCCTTCCTTCCTTTTTCCCCTTCCTCCCTTTCCCTCCCCGCGCGCCGCCCTTTTCTTCCCGGCCAAGCTCGAATCCGTGTAGGATCCGGCCTTTCCTTCTCTAGGAGGCACCCCGAGCTATTTAAGTGGAGCATAGCACCCTTCCACCCTCGCATTGAGCCCTCGAAGCACTGCAGGGACCACCCAGCGCCGCCACGACCTTGTCCACCGCCGCCGCCATCGATTCCGCCCCTGCCGAGCTTCTCCACTCCGTTTGAACCTCGCATCAGTATCGCGTCGTGGTAAGGAAGCTCCCCGATGCTCCGTAGTTACCTTTCATCCCTCCCCATATCTCTGCGCGCGATCACCGACGATGCCGAGCCGCTGGACTGCGTGAGTACCGCACCCCCGCGCATAATCGAGTCAACCAACCCCGTAGATGGCTTCGCCGTTCTTCCCTCTCTCTCCCAGACCTATTTGCGTTGAGTTTGGTGCTCTGACGCCCCGTATCGTGATGCGCCGCCGCTCGCTGGCAATGGCGCCGCCGTGCTCTATTTGTCCCGGCCAGGAGCGCCGCCCTTCTTCCCCCGTTCTAATCCTGGCCATCCATTTCAGATCGGACGACCATCACTGCTTCATACCGGTTCGGCCGGCAATCTTACAAAAGAAACCCCACGGGTTTTAAAGTCTGAACCCGCCGTCCCTTGGCGTAATCTGAGATACTCCGTTTTCTCTTTCGAAAAGCGTATTTCTTTTCTGTCTATTTTAATTCAAAAATAAAAAGGAAAACCTTATTTACAGTTTTGCCACTCTATTTCAATTGCTTATAAATTGCTCATTTTAAATCCAAATCGCTCCGTTCAAGTTGCGTTAGATCTGTATTTTCATGCTCTATCCAGTAGTATAGTTTTCATGTATGTTAATTACTTTTGAGAATCAAAGAAAATTAATTCCGTCCTGCTTTAATCTTGCTCTTTTCAAAACCCCGTTTAATTCATATCTTTTCCGTTATAGCTCTGTTATTCGTGATTCAAGCGTCTTTGTGATCGTAGTGATACGTAGATGTGTTTTATAAACTTTTACTCTTGTTTTATTATGTTTGGTGTACTCTTCTAATCTATAGCCTTGTTTGTTTGCATGTTATGACTCTTTGTGATTGCGTGTGATGTGATGATCGAGTACAGACGGTGAGCAATACATGGGAGACCAAGGGTTTTGCTTTGAGCAGGAGCAGCAGCAGGATCCCTTTGAGCAAGGCAAGTATTATATGGGATCTTCCTTGTTGTCCTATTCATGATGTTCTAAATAAAATCATATGCATGTGTCTAATACTGTCACCATAGGGTTTACCTAGATTTGATTACCTTGATCCTTGAAATCCTATGGGTTACTTTTGCATATGGGTAGTTATTGCTAGTGCTCCTCTTTAATAAGCATGATCCTTTAATCTTGATTAATGACTACATGAGATGATAAAGTAAAACTTGACTTTTAGCAACATGGACTTAAGACCCCTTTCTGTCAGCAAAAGTTGGGACATACAGTACAACCATGAGGGCTATATGGCTCTGGCTTTAGTTCAGTATTAGGGTCACTCTCTCGCATGCGACGGTTCACGAAAGTTGCCATTCCCGAGCGGTTGCGGAGCGGCTGGGGTGGGGACTGCTGTGTGTGTGTACCATCGAAGGGCTCCTATATACCCTTTGTCCGTGGATCCGTACTGTCCCTTTGAAAGACTTCATAGTGTTCCCTGCCCGCTCACCTCGGTAGTGTTAAGGGAGTTATGATCCCGGGGCATTTGGGCAAACACGACTCATGGGTAAAGTGTACCAACTCTACAGAGTGTTAAAAACTATCATGATAGCCGTGCTCACGGACACGAGCGGCCTGGAAAACTCACAGAACTCTTTGGTTACTTGTTGTTTACCTTTATGAATCACTTTATCATGGAATTATGTTACTTGTTCAGTTGTTTACTTGATCATGCAAATTTAACTTGGGGACTTAAGCATAACTTTGATCTACCACTTATAAAGTTTTGTTACAAATTAAAATGCTTACCGCAGTAAACCAGTGTCATACTATTTGAGCCTCATGAACCCCATATATACTTGTTGAGTACGAAAGTACTTACGCTTGTCTTCTTTCTTTTCAATAATTGGATAAAAATCCCGGATGGGTACCAGATTACCAGAGTTATGAGGTGTATCCAGAGGACTTCTAGGTTTGGGGTCAACCAGTTGACGTCCCTGTGCTATGCAGCTTCGCGGGAGTTATCTTATATTCCGCTGTTTTGTAATAGATATTATTTTAATACTTGTTCGTTATGTAATAAACACTTGTGATGATACGATTTTGATAATTTGTCGGCTTATGTGTGTGACTGATCCCTGGCACACATAAGATTATTGCATCCCGTTTTGTCTTTAAAACTGGGTGTGACATATATTTTGTTCACTTTAACAATATAATTCATTGGATTACCTCGAGTTTACATGCTAATGAGATGAAAAATTAGGGGACCATTATCCCTGGAGTTATCAATAAAGTCTGTATGGACAAATTCAAACCTTCATAATTATAAATGATAATTAAACCAATCCAATGATATTTTTTTTATAAATTATCCATCTCTATCATCATGGATGATAATTCTTTGACCCCTAAGTTTGCATTCAAAGTACCATACATGGCATTATGAATGATAATGTAAAGTAATATATACCCATATAATTTGTACGTAAATTAGCCACCTCAACCATTACTAAAAATTAACAAAAATCTCTCCAACCTTCATGTAAATACTAATATAATTAAGCTATTACAAAAAATATTTCAACATGCCATAGTTAAAACTTACATTAGTACTAATATGTATTTTATAACCTTATCAAGTATGGTAAAATATCCTTAATTAGCAAACCACATAGTAATGACACTTACAGTTCACTTTATGTCATTGTCGAAAAAAGTTTAAACATTTTGATTGAAAGGATATATCATATGAATATTAGTGACTTAATCTTTAAGCATTATTTGTTTAGTAAAAAAATAGTAATTCGGTATAATAAATTCAGCATATTGAGTGGAATGGTGCATTCTGAAAAAATTATTCATGCCATTGCAAGAAAAGAGTGTAGCCTAGGGCCTAGAATATTCCCTAATACAATAAAACATGAAATTTTGGAATCAACGATACAATAACCATTAGAATTTAAAATTAACACATCTATAAAATATTACACCAATTAGATCAAAAGTTGAAAGTTAAAATATAGATTTTCATGATATCACATAAAGGGATGAAATAAGAGTTTATATATTTAAGTTTACTTATGTTTCAACTAAATATATTTGGTTATAGAAAAAATAATCCAAGAAATTATTACTCACAAAACCACTAGGAATATAAAAAGATACATCCTAAAATTCTAACAAAAAATCTAAAATATTTTTCCATCAAATATGTACAAATTAATTACCATTGTAAATAATAGACATTTGTATTTGAGCAATTAGTAAGCCTAAAATTTGGAGAAAAGAATCAAAATTTAGGTTCATGTCGTCAAAATAGAATGTAGCTAAAGCCATCATAGTTTAGCAAATGTTTCAGGTAAACTTATATTGGAGATACACAATCCTATGTAAAGAAAAAAACTATGAATATGGATGAAGAGTACTTATTATTTATAATATTAATGAAGTGAAAACATATTTAATATAAGTAATTTTATAGGTTAGTGTCTCGTAAAATTCTAACCCATGCGGGAGCACGGGTTGATGGACTAGTGTAGTCAATTGATATCTGACGACAATAAAGTGTCCAATGAAGAGCTCATAATTTCTTTTGATTCTTTTGTACTCTGGGTTAATGCACAAAAATTGCAATACTGTGTTTATCACATTCCACTTCTCATTTCCCACCTCATTCAAATGCTTGGCATATATATACCATGTAGTTTTCCAATAATGGCATCATCCTAGCTACCTTTTCATCAGGTATCGTAGTCTATATAGTTACACAAAACAACCACTAAATGAATTGCTATAAGGTTACACGTAGTGACACATGATACAGTGGATTTGAATGGGACTAGTTGGCATCAAGAACCGTATTCTCTCTTGAATCCTAGATACATGGAATCAGCCAGGGCGGAACCACCTTATAGGAAATGTGGCGCAGCTGCGCCAACAATATGTCTGGGGAGCACATTACCCTCTTGTCCCACTTTTGTCGATCGTCTTGGCCAGAAGATGAGGCTCTGACAAGGCAGTCTTGGCTTCAGTTTTAGCCGTTTGAGTGATTGGAATTGGAGAAAAAGAAATCCATGGGGGTATCGATTGGTGTAGACGGTGGGTGTTATTGGGTTGT
>CM039133.1:11870731-11961740 GCA_022036555.1 Microstegium vimineum
TGAGGAATATCCGATAAGGATTTTGGAAGTGGCAGAAAGAGTCACATGAAGCCGAGTCATTCGTATGTGCAAAGTTTAGTGGAATCGGTATTCAGTGGATGAGGCAACTTGGGAAAGAGAAGAGGATCTGAAAAGGACATACCCGCAGTTGTTTGAGTGAGTACCAGCTGAATCTCGAGACGAGATTCCTTTAAGGGGGTAGATTTGTAACACCCTAAATTCTTGCATTTTTCCAAATAGATTAAAAGTAAATTTGAAATGCATTTTTGGTGTGCATTCAAAACATAGGAAAAATAATTACGATTTCACAAAATAAAAGCTAGCACCATAAGAGAAGCATTTGTGTTGCATTCATGCTGATGCATAGCTTTTGGATTGTTTGGAGTTTGCAAAGTTCAAATTTGAATTCAAAAGTTCTCTTGGAAAATGTGTTTGAAAATGGTTTGGAAATTGAAAAGAAAAACAGAAAAAAAACATTTTACCCTCTTCTCCCTCTCTCTTGTTGTTTTGGCCCGAGGCCTGTTACCCCAGCCCAGCAGCTCCCCCCCTAACTCTTGGACTGGGCCGGCCCACCCCCCCCCCCTCACGCGTGGACAGCCCAGCTCTCCCCCTCTCTTTCTTTTTCCCTCACTGACAGACCTGTCCCACCTGTTAGCGACCCCCTTCTCACTTTCCTTCTTCTCCCTCCCTCCTTCCCCTGTCTCTGTGCCGACAGCCCCCCTCCTTTCCTTTTCTGTTGCACCGGTACCTTCCTCCGCCGATCCGATTCAGAGCAGGGCCGATCCCCTTTCCATCCCCGCGGCACACCGAGTCGAGCGCCGCCCCCTTCCTTCCTTTTTCCCCTTCCTCCCTTTCCCTCCCCGCGCGCCGCCCTTTTCTTCCCGGCCAAGCTCGAATCCGTGTAGGATCCGGCCTTTCCTTCTCTAGGAGGCACCCCCGAGCTATTTAAGTGGAGCATAGCACCCTTCCACCCTCGCATTGAGCCCTCGAAGCACTGCAGGGACCACCCAGCGCCGCCACGACCTTGTCCACCGCCGCCGCCATCGATTCCGCCCCTGCCGAGCTTCTCCACTCCGTTTGAACCTCGCATCAGTATCGCGTCGTGGTAAGGAAGCTCCCCGATGCTCCGTAGTTACCTTTCATCCCTCCCCATATCTCTGCGCGCGATCACCGACGATGCCGAGCCGCTGGACTGCGTGAGTACCGCACCCCCGCGCATAATCGAGTCAACCAACCCCGTAGATGGCTTCGCCGTTCTTCCCTCTCTCTCCCAGACCTATTTGCGTTGAGTTTGGTGCTCTGACGCCCCGTATCGTGATGCGCCGCCGCTCGCTGGCAATGGCGCCGCCGTGCTCTATTTGTCCCGGCCAGGAGCGCCGCCCTTCTTCCCCCGTTCTAATCCTGGCCATCCATTTCAGATCGGACGACCATCACTGCTTCATACCGGTTTCGGCCGGCAATCTTACAAAAGAAACCCCACGGGTTTTAAAGTCTGAACCCGCCGTCCCTTGGCGTAATCTGAGACTCCGTTTTCTCTTTCGAAAAGCGTATTTCTTTTCTGTCTATTTTAATTCAAAAATAAAAAGGAAAACCTTATTTACAGTTTTGCCACTCTATTTCAATTGCTTATAAATTGCTCATTTTAAATCCAAATCGCTCCGTTCAAGTTGCGTTAGATCTGTATTTTCATGCTCTATCCAGTAGTATAGTTTTCATGTATGTTAATTACTTTTGAGAATCAAAGAAAATTAATTCCGTCCTGCTTTAATCTTGCTCTTTTCAAAACCCCGTTTAATTCATATCTTTTCCGTTATAGCTCTGTTATTCGTGATTCAAGCGTCTTTGTGATCGTAGTGATACGTAGATGTGTTTTATAAACTTTTACTCTTGTTTTATTATGTTTGGTGTACTCTTCTAATCTATAGCCTTGTTTGTTTGCATGTTATGACTCTTTGTGATTGCGTGTGATGTGATGATCGAGTACAGACGGTGAGCAATACATGGGAGACCAAGGGTTTTGCTTTGAGCAGGAGCAGCAGCAGGATCCCTTTGAGCAAGGCAAGTATTATATGGGATCTTCCTTGTTGTCCTATTCATGATGTTCTAAATAAAATCATATGCATGTGTCTAATACTGTCACCATAGGGTTTACCTAGATTTGATTACCTTGATCCTTGAAATCCTATGGGTTACTTTTGCATATGGGTAGTTATTGCTAGTGCTCCTCTTTAATAAGCATGATCCTTTAATCTTGATTAATGACTACATGAGATGATAAAGTAAAACTTGACTTTTTAGCAACATGGACTTAAGACCCCTTTCTGTCAGCAAAAGTTGGGACATACAGTACAACCATGAGGGCTATATGGCTCTGGCTTTAGTTCAGTATTAGGGTCACTCTCTCGCATGCGACGGTTCACGAAAGTTGCCATTCCCGAGCGGTTGCGGAGCGGCTGGGGTGGGGACTGCTGTGTGTGTGTACCATCGAAGGGCTCCTATATACCCTTTGTCCGTGGATCCGTACTGTCCCTTTGAAAGACTTCATAGTGTTCCCTGCCCGCTCACCTCGGTAGTGTTAAGGGAGTTATGATCCCGGGGCATTTGGGCAAACACGACTCATGGGTAAAGTGTACCAACTCTACAGAGTGTTAAAAACTATCATGATAGCCGTGCTCACGGACACGAGCGGCCTGGAAAACTCACAGAACTCTTTGGTTACTTGTTGTTTACCTTTATGAATCACTTTATCATGGAATTATGTTACTTGTTCAGTTGTTTACTTGATCATGCAAATTTAACTTGGGGACTTAAGCATAACTTTGATCTACCACTTATAAAGTTTTGTTACAAATTAAAATGCTTACCGCAGTAAACCAGTGTCATACTATTTGAGCCTCATGAACCCCATATATACTTGTTGAGTACGAAAGTACTTACGCTTGTCTTCTTTCTTTTCAATAATTGGATAAAAATCCCGGATGGGTACCAGATTACCAGAGTTATGAGGTGTATCCAGAGGACTTCTAGGTTTGGGGTCAACCAGTTGACGTCCCTGTGCTATGCAGCTTCGCGGGAGTTATCTTATATTCCGCTGTTTTGTAATAGATATTATTTTAATACTTGTTCGTTATGTAATAAACACTTGTGATGATACGATTTTGATAATTTGTCGGCTTATGTGTGTGACTGATCCCTGGCACACATAAGATTATTGCATCCCGTTTTGTCTTTAAAACTGGGTGTGACATATATTTTGTTCACTTTAACAATATAATTCATTGGATTACCTCGAGTTTACATGCTAATGAGATGAAAAATTAGGGGACCATTATCCCTGGAGTTATCAATAAAGTCTGTATGGACAAATTCAAACCTTCATAATTATAAATGATAATTAAACCAATCCAATGATATTTTTTTTATAAATTATCCATCTCTATCATCATGGATGATAATTCTTTGACCCCTAAGTTTGCATTCAAAGTACCATACATGGCATTATGAATGATAATGTAAAGTAATATATACCCATATAATTTGTACGTAAATTAGCCACCTCAACCATTACTAAAAATTAACAAAAATCTCTCCAACCTTCATGTAAATACTAATATAATTAAGCTATTACAAAAAATATTTCAACATGCCATAGTTAAAACTTACATTAGTACTAATATGTATTTTATAACCTTATCAAGTATGGTAAAATATCCTTAATTAGCAAACCACATAGTAATGACACTTACAGTTCACTTTATGTCATTGTCGAAAAAAGTTTAAACATTTTGATTGAAAGGATATATCATATGAATATTAGTGACTTAATCTTTAAGCATTATTTGTTTAGTAAAAAAATAGTAATTCGGTATAATAAATTCAGCATATTGAGTGGAATGGTGCATTCTGAAAAAATTATTCATGCCATTGCAAGAAAAGAGTGTAGCCTAGGGCCTAGAATATTCCCTAATACAATAAAACATGAAATTTTGGAATCAACGATACAATAACCATTAGAATTTAAAATTAACACATCTATAAAATATTACACCAATTAGATCAAAAGTTGAAAGTTAAAATATAGATTTTCATGATATCACATAAAGGGATGAAATAAGAGTTTATATATTTAAGTTTACTTATGTTTCAACTAAATATATTTGGTTATAGAAAAAATAATCCAAGAAATTATTACTCACAAAACCACTAGGAATATAAAAAGATACATCCTAAAATTCTAACAAAAAATCTAAAATATTTTTCCATCAAATATGTACAAATTAATTACCATTGTAAATAATAGACATTTGTATTTGAGCAATTAGTAAGCCTAAAATTTGGAGAAAAGAATCAAAATTTAGGTTCATGTCGTCAAAATAGAATGTAGCTAAAGCCATCATAGTTTAGCAAATGTTTCAGGTAAACTTATATTGGAGATACACAATCCTATGTAAAGAAAAAAACTATGAATATGGATGAAGAGTACTTATTATTTATAATATTAATGAAGTGAAAACATATTTAATATAAGTAATTTTATAGGTTAGTGTCTCGTAAAATTCTAACCCATGCGGGAGCACGGGTTGATGGACTAGTGTAGTCAATTGATATCTGACGACAATAAAGTGTCCAATGAAGAGCTCATAATTTCTTTTGATTCTTTTGTACTCTGGGTTAATGCACAAAAATTGCAATACTGTGTTTATCAGCATTCCACTTCTCATTTCCCACCTCATTCAAATGCTTGGCATATATATACCATGTAGTTTTCCAATAATGGCATCATCCTAGCTACCTTTTCATCAGGTATCGTAGTCTATATAGTTACACAAAACAACCACTAAATGAATTGCTATAAGGTTACACGTAGTGACACATGATACAGTGGATTTGAATGGGACTAGTTGGCATCAAGAACCGTATTCTCTCTTGAATCCTAGATACATGGAATCAGCCAGGGGCGGAACCACCTTATAGGAAATGTGGCGCAGCTGCGCCAACAATATGTCTGGGGAGCACATTACCCTCTTGTCCCACTTTTGTCGATCGTCTTGGCCAGAAGATGAGGCTCTGACAAGGCAGTCTTGGCTTCAGTTTTAGCCGTTTGAGTGATTGGAATTGGAGAAAAAGAAATCCATGGGGGTATCGATTGGTGTAGACGGTGGGTGTTATTGGGTTGTACAGAACGAACCTAGCTTATGCAACTTTCCGTCTATCTGGGCAAACCAAATCATAGACGGCGCGGCAGTGAAGGCATGACCGGCTAACAGCGATAGTATACATAGGCACATTGAATCAGGCTACATCACGGCGGAGCCCCAGACCTGACGGAAGGAGAAGATGATGACAGCCATGGAAGCCCTCTTGACCCTGCACCAGTGATGCTGTCATGGCCGCATCTAGTGTGTAGCAATTATGGTTTTGACAGCGGTAATTGTCAGCCAGAGCTGCTAGACACTTAGCCCCAGATTTTTTTTTCTTTGCTCCGGCACTGGAATCAGCTGCAAGAACTTTACACTGACCACGTCATTAGAAGAATCAGAGGCACATTGAGTTCGTACTGATGGGCTCCGAGGCATATTATTTTTGTTGACAACAACACAGGCCTAATGGTCCATTCTGGTAATAGTGTTCTCTAGCTTGCTGGTGTGTTTCTGGCTGGTGTCCAGGAAAGTAAATGATTGGACACAACGATTGGCTCCAGCAGGACACAGCGGCAATATGTTGACCATTTGTTCAGTGTTAAAAAGTGTACATGATGCATACCACATATCAACACATTTACACATCATTCTGAACTATGTCATTATGAGTTGCATAGAACATGGAACTTCATTCCATCTAGATGAATGTCACTATATATGAGACTGCAGGTGGCAGAGTTAATAAAGATTTTGTTTTATTTTGGGAGTGAATTCCAATACGGTCGATGCAAAACCTAATTAAGTGTATGGACACAACATAATTACAACATGGAGCACCATGCTCCTATAACGCTGTTGAGAATATTAAAGATAACTAAATAATATACGAATCAATAACGAAGGTAAAAGGCTCAGGTCGTAGCAGGCCAACTGAACTTAGAGCCAATACTACAGGACATCAAAATCACACGAGTAACGAATACAATGATACGAATACATTTCTCTAGAGCATGTTACACAGGCCGATCCCAGTCATGGAAAAGGATCCATGCTCAGGGGCACGTTTTGCAGCCTTTGCATGTGACACCTCACCTTGTCGCTTGTGCTAGCTCCGTGGCCACCCACACCTCTCTACTGCTTTTAGTGAAAAGGAGCACGACGTCTGGAGCTCGATGGTCACTCAATTGCTCTTGGTGTGTTTAAGGCACTCAGCCCGTCATGCCTGCTAGCATTGCTGACGAAAGCTAGTCCGAGCACGCGTCCATCTGTAGGTGCTTGAGTCACCGTGTGTCTTGTCTTCAAATATGTGTACTTAGGTATAGACCTACGTAATGCAGCATATACGAGTATCTTCCATGCAATACGGTTATTTGCCGAGGTTAATTAGGCTCTCAGCAAAGCCCCTATGTCCGGTAGTGAAATGAATAAGTGGCACTATCCAAGTAGAGCTGATAGATATAGCTTGTTCACTGGTGCAAAAGAAAACAAATATTAATTATATAGGATTGCACACATACAAAAAAATGTGAGGGGTTAATTAGGACCCTATAAATGGCACTACTACAGAACCTGCAATCAGTGCCGGTTCAAAACCCCCTTCAGTGGCGGTTTTTGAACCGGCACTGGCACTTCGGCAGTGATGAGCCCATGTCATCACTGCCGGTTATGCCAAACCGGCAATGATGGCTCAAGCATCACTACTAGTTCGTGTTACAAACCGGTAGTGATGCTTGAGCCATCACTTCCGGTTCATTTAACCAACCGACAGTGAATGTAGGATATCAGTGCCGGTTATAAGTGATCCGACAGTGATTTAATTTTTATAATTTACATTTATTACAGAAACCATCAACGGTATATTACAGAAGCCATTAACATTTATATTACAGAAACCATCAACATTTATATTACAGAAACTATCAACATTTATAATACAGAAATTCATAGATGTGTCTTAAACTTATTGTACATTACAATAGTTCAACGATTTAGTACTACCAATTCGGAGAAGTGTAAGTCACATATCTTGTAACCAATAATCGCATCGATGAACAACAACGTATTAAATAGTACACTTTCTGTTGCTTCACACTTTCGAGCACATGGTGTACTTACTACGTTTAACGGTGGTCGAGTAGTTGGTGGGTCTCCCTTCTTAGTCGCAACCAACTTTGCTTGCAAGCGTGCAGTAGTTAGTGTTGGCTCTTCATCAGCATATTGCCAGTCATAACCCAATGCATCCATTATTTGGTTTAGAATGGCTTCAAAACTACACCCTGCGTAGGTTATGTCATACTCCTCTACCTATAAGTATTGGCACAAGGTAGTGTTAATTATAAGAGCAATATTGACAACATACAAGAACAAATCTAGGTATAAGCTATGAGTCTTTGACTTATCATTGGTGAGTTCTGAGCCATTCGTGCATTGAACCCTCGAAGATCATGATATATGTTGTGATTAATACCTTGAATCTTCACTGATGACAGAGTAGGAAGTGTGATCCCATTTCTTGAGAGAGTGACAACACAAGAAATGACATCATACTTAATAGCAAGACCACGCTGGGCTGTCTTTATTCCCACCTCTGAGATTTCTAACACATTGCGCCCGCCAACACCACCGCGACTACGACCACGACCACGACCATGACCACGACCCATGCTAACGGCAATTGAAAATGAAATATGACATTGGAGTTGTGGACCATTGTTTACACGATTAATCTGAACATCGACATTGTCAACACCAAAATAGACGAGTGTTCCTTTAAGCCAAACAATTGGATCAATCATCTACATTACATATAAGACATGTTAATTAACTTGGATGATCTAGTCGTACATATGAAACATATTTTGACTAACTTACTATGTTTGGAAAATTTCGCGGGGCTACCGGGAATACCGGATCGAAACCCATCCAAGTACAATAACCATTCCAACCAATTTCCTCCGGTGGTGGGAGATTACGACGTCCAACCATCTATATATTAAATCACATATACTCAGATTATATTTCATCTCTATCTATCTATCTATCTATCTATCTATCTCTCTCTCTATCTCTACCTATCTATCTATATCTATATTAAATTTTCATATCACATATCAAATAGCATATACTAAGATGAAATATCCCTCTCTATCTATCTCTGTATTTATCTTTCTCTACATATCTATCTATTATCTATATTAAATTTCATATCACATATCAAATAGCATATACTAAGATTATCTATCCCTCTCTATCTATCTCTCTATCTATCTTCCTCTACTTATCTATCTATCAAATCTATATATTATCCATATTAAATTTCATATAACATATCAAATAACATCTCAAATAGACATTTCGTCGAACACCATGGTACCTTGGAGGGAGGTGGACGGAGGTCCGCGGTGCTTGGCGTCGTGGAGGAAGGTCTGCGGCGCTTTTGGTACCGTGGCGAGGACGGTGGTGTGGAGCGCCGTCCTCCTGCGACCTTCACGTGGCGGCGGCCGCGGCCGCGGCGTGGAGCAGAGGCGGCGTGCTACGGCGGTGGCGGCGTGCTACAGTGTGGAGGGCGAGGCGCGGCGGGGGCGGCGTGCTGCGGTGTGGACGGCGAGGCGCGGCGGCGTGGAGGGGCGGTTGAGTGGGCACTAGCGCGTCTGAACATTTCAGAGCGCGCAAGTGCCTGCTTAAATAGAAACCTAGCCGTATCACTGCTGGTTCAAGCCACGAACCGGCAGTGATGTTGCAATTCACTGTCGGTTCTGCCCCATCCCCCGATAATTGGGGGTCTGCCAGAGACTGAACCGTCAGTGAAGACGCATCACTGCCGGCCCAAATACATCCGGCGGTGATGGGCCGGCAGTGATTGCCGATTCTGTAGTAGTGTGGTACATGTAGAATAACTTGACTCTAAACAAAAAAGAGTAATATCATAACAACCTGAGTGTCAAAATGGTGGTTACCCTTCTATTTAAAGAGACATCACTGCCCTGCTGGTTCTGTCCCAAAAGCTATGAGTATATATATATGGACAGTATAGTCTTATCCAATGACCGCAGCTTGAGCATATATATGCTTCCATTCCAAGGCTTGCAACTAGATGCTCCAAGGAATCCAAATACAGCAGCTGGTGAGAGAGAAACCTTCGAGATTAGTATTAGTATTCTAAAAAAAACCTTCGAGATTAAACGCATACGAGGGCAATTCGGTCAAGAAATTGCATGTTGGTGCTGGAAACATGCATGATAATGCAGCGGGATGGGCCTTGGAGGCATCTGGAACACTACAATCCTCTCGATCATACTACACAGCCATGGTTCCAATCAGGTGAAGAATTCATGCTCACAGGCACGTTTTGCAGCTTCTTCCAGTGCGACATTGCACCTTGTCCCTGGTGATTCGTGCCCTCCCACACTACCCCTCTACGACTTTGACATAAGAAAAGGAGCACGAGTCCTGGTGGTCGATGGTGAGTGAGTTCCCAATTCAGGACAGGCATGTTTTCAGCAAATCAAGACATGGTAGTACTCACTCACACCATGGACCACCATCGACCACCAGGATCACTGTTCTTGTTAACATGAATACTACTACTTAATTAGTCTGCCATCGTTGAAGTAGATCGGTGTTGAAGTAGTTGACGCCAGTCGTGCACTTGCCACGCACAAGCGCCACCTACGTCATAGCTATGTGACCTCAAGGGTTTGATAGTGAAATAAAGCTGTCGATCAGCGAGCATGCAGTGGCTTGCCACGCGTGTGCCTTCCAAGGAATATGCGGTTATAGATCAGGGCCAGAGTCAGCCAGCTTAGCCTAGAAAATTTACAAGCTCTTGCCATATGTTATACGTGTGAGGCTGTTCATTATCTCGATTATCAACAATAGCACCCAAAGTCCCTTTTATGCAAATAACTCAATGCGAATATATGAGTCAATGTGAATATATGAGTACGTTGCGTGTTCGCATATATTGATTATGGAGATTCAGGGTGCTTGGCTGTGCTACTCCCAGGCTCCCAGCCGCCGCTAGTTATTTACCTAATTGCCCAAGTTTATGACAACTATTTCAAACGCAATGGAAGTACCCAATGAAAATTTCAATTCATCTATATCATCATGAATTTCTTCGAACACAAAAATAGGATAACAAATTATATACTGGATCTAAAAAATATACTGGGCATGGTCCCTTCACTCCTAATAGGAATTAGTGTATCATTTGTGAATGCCGTGCCATTGATTGACTCTTTGTCAGCTGCAATTAGTGCATCTTGTGTAAAATGGCCGATTGTCACTTTGTCAGGTTCTCTCTACTGTATATGGGATCGATGTTGTGATGGAAGTATCGAAACAGAGTATACGTTCACCCAGAGGGTTCAAATTCACATAGGATGTATATTCGTCTTGTCTGACATGCATATAATTATAAAGAGGATTGATAGTCGTCCAATCATGTTGATCTGAACTCAACTGAAGAGCACATATGTACGTACCCATTTAATAGCTTCATTGAGGTTAGTTGAGATGAAGCAAATGCACACTGCTCTGCCAGGTCTGTGTGTATATATATATCACCAATAGCTATGAGTATATATTGGCAGCCGTCTTATATATCCAATGGCACTAGCCTGAGTATATGCTTCCATCTCAAGGTTAGCCACACTATATGCTCCAAGGAAATACAGCAGGAGTATAGCGCCGCCCCTCAACGCCTGATCGGCCAAGGCGAGCTGGCTGGTCAGCAAGTGGCTAGAGGAGATGCAGCATTGGCGCCGGTTGGCCAACACAAGCAGGGCGCCCCACATGTTTCCCGCACGATGCCCACGCTGGTGGAGGCCGGAGCACAAGGCGGGAGCACTTCAACTGCGACTCAGCAAGCCACTACCATGATGGTTGACAAGGCGCCGAAGATCGTTGAACAACCAAGGGAGCCGAAAGGTAATATCATTGATTTCCCAGAATCATCGAAGGGGGCAAAAAAGAGTAAAGGGAAACCTTTCTGTTACCGGTGTCATACCAAAGGGCACACAATTCATAAGTGTACTGTGGTGCTCTGTTGTGAAATTTTCTTTGGAGATCATACGACCAAGTTCTGTCCAAACAGCAAAAAAAAAACAAACACAAGTGATGTTCCTTGTGGCTATGCTGTGGAGGGCCTTGGTTTCTATTTCAACCCAGTGGCTGAGATTCCGAAAGCGAATGTGCAAGAAACTAAGGCTCTAGTAAGGGTGCTGGAAGGTTCTTTTACTTTCAAAGAATTGGCAGTGGAACTGGAAAGGTTATTACCTGAAAGAAGTCTACGTGTTAAGAATCATAAGTGGGATATTCAGACCACTGGGGCTGGTGCTTTTATTATCAACTTTCCATCAGCTGACTTACTGGAAATAGTGTCAAATTGGGGGCCTATGGCTGCCAAGGAAGTTTAAGGAAAAATTTCTTTTGAAAAAGGTACTGATACTAAGGTGTATAAACGTGAAATTGAGAAGGTGTGGGTGCAGTTCAGAGGACTTCCCAGAGAGTTTAAAGAATTCTCAGTTATTTGGGCAGTGGGAACTATTTTGGTTGTTCCTCGGGCTGTTGACACTATTTTTTCAAAGAATACTGGCAGAGAAAGGATTAAAGTTGCAGTGCTAGACCCATCACTTATCCCGACTGTTATTGGGGACTATGTTTACGAGCTACTGTTTGCAGTCAAGAAGGAAAATACTAGTGGTGAGCCACAACTTAGTAATATGGACTTCCCCAAGGAGCAGGATCCGAAGGAGGGGGATCCAAAGGGTGCAAGCAAAGATAAATTAAATGGGGGAAGTCAGAGGAGATAATGGATGTGGATGGAAACATAGGGGATGTACATGCATCGACCAATGAGAATGGTGATCTGCCACCTGGAGATGGCCACCAAAATGTGCTTCATGCGGCAGAGTTGGTGGTGTCAACGGAGTCAGAGGTATCTACCGTTTCCCAATGTATGCTGGTGAATTCAAGTGAAAAGCCAAAGGTTGTTTTGTCCCAAGCTAGTGGCGGGACTTGGAAAGCGGATTTGTTGCCCCCACAGTCTGATTCTGGGATTCTCAATAGTAAGTCACTCAGTGGGGTTGACTCACCCGTGCGGTACAGCAAGAGGCGCGCCTCAACTGTGAGTCTGGACTCTGTGGAGAAGGCAACTAAATTGAAAGCAAAGAAGAATCTAGACTTGGTCGTCGAAAAAGGTAAATTACAGCAACCGCCCTCCTTTTTTATGCGAGATGATGTCTCTTTATTAAATTCTACTAAAGCTTTAGGGGTGGATCTAGGTAGAACTGAGCATGATATTTTATCTTCCTTAAAGTGTTTAAAAGACATAGAATATAACAGGCTGTTAGATGCTGCTAAAGTCAAGGACGAAAACTATGTGTTAGTAGAGGATGCTTCATCTGAATGCTCTAATGATGAGAATGTTGATCTGGAAGCACTAAATTTCATTTGTTCGGATATAGCAGAAGGACTAGGTGATGGGGGTGTGATCCATTGATTTTACAAACCCCTGTATCATCTAAAAATAAGGGGCAGGCTAAAAGGAAGAAAAAACAAAGTAAAAGTCGTTAAAAATGAAAGGAATTTTTTGGAATTGTAATAGGTTTGCGGATAGTAAAAAAATCTAGATTTCTTTCAGATTTAACAAAGGAGAAAAGATCTAGATTTCATTGCCTTATCGGAAACTGGAAGTGCATGCTTCCCACAACATACCCTTAACACCATTTGTGCTGGTAGAGATTTTATTTGACACTGTATGGCGCCAAGGGGTAGATCTGATGGTATGATTCTAGGTGTTCATTTGTTGCAATTTGACATTGCTGAAATTGAGGAGGGAGAGTTCTTTATCCGTTTTAAGTTAAGAAAAAAGGAGGATGATTTTAAGTTTAATTTTGTCTCGGTCTATGGCCCGACACAAGCCATTCATAAACCGAACTTGTTATCCGAGTTGGTTCGCGTATGTTCAAAGGAATCCATACCTATTATTGTAGGTGGTGACTTTAATATTATTCACATACCAGATGAGAAAAATAATGACATCTATAGTGACAGGTGGCCCTTCATGTTTAATGTTGTTATTGATACTTTAAATCTTAGAGAGTTAGAGTTATCAGGGAGGAAGTTCACTTGGGCAAACAATTTGCCAAACCAGAATTTTGAGAAACTAGACAGGGTTTTAGTTTGCACAGAATTCGAGTCAAAATTCACACATTCCACTGTGTTTCCTCTCACTAGAGAAATTTCTTACCATACTCCGCTTCTTTTCTCTATAAATAATTCGTCCACAACTAATCAGCCCCAATTCAAATTTGAAATATGCTGGTTGTTAAGACACGGCTTTTGTGAGATGGTTTCAGAGGTATGGCTGAATACTACAGCTGTAGGTTTACCTATTGAGAGATAGCAAACCAAAATTAGAAGGCTTCGTCATCATCTTAGAGGGTGGGCGAAACATGTGAGTGGAGTTTACAAAAAAGAGAAAGCAAAGCTGTTAGACAAACTGGATGAACTCGGTAAAAAGGCAGAACTCACAGTGCTAAATGACGCCGAACGTGATTTAAAGCAAGTTTTAAATGAAAGACTTGCAGAATTACTTAGAGAAGAGGGACTAAAATAGTACCAACGGGCTAAGGCGAAGCACCTCTTAGAAGGAGACGCAAATACTAAATATTATCATTTGCTAGCCAATGGGAGGCATAGGAAGACTTGTATTTTTCAGCTTGAGGATGGTAATGATATTATAACCGGTGATGCTCAGCTTAAGGAGCATATTACTAGTTATTACAAAAACATGTTCGGTCCTTCTGAAGAATCGCTAATTTCATTAGACGAATCTCAGACGGAGGATATCCCTTAGGTGTCGGATTTGGAAAACGAGTCATTGACCGAGCCTTTCACCTACGAGGAAATTAGAAAGGCAATATTTCAAATGGAACATAACAAGGCTCCTGGACCGGATGGTTTCCCTCCGGAGTTTTATCAAGTTTTTTGGGGTGTAATTAAAGACGGTTTGATGGCCTTGTTTTCGGGATTACATCAAGGAACCTTACATCTTAATCGTCTCAACTTTGGTAACATTATTTTATTGCCAAAAAAGAATGATGCGAGAGTCATCCAACAATACAAACCCATCTGTCTATTGAATGTCTCTTTCAAAATATTCACCAAAGTGGCAACAAATAGATTAACTACCATTGCCCAAAAACTTATAAGACCAACCCAGACTGCCTTTTTGCCACGGAGAAATATTATGGAGGGTGCTGTTATATTACATGAAACACTTCACGAACTACATACAAAAAAAGAGATGGCGTAATATTTAAAATGGATTTCGAAAAAGCGTATGATAAAGTAAATTAGAGTTTTCTACAACAAACGTTAAGAATGAAAGTTTTTTCACAAAAATGATGTGAATGGGTACAGATGTTTACACAAGGTGGAAATGTAAATATTAAGGTCAATGACCAACTTGGGTCCTATTTCCAGATTAAGAAAGGCTTAAGGCAAGGTGACCCAATATCTCTCATACTATTCAATATAGTGGTAGATATGTTGGTTGTACTAATTGCCAGAGCAAAAGAAGCAGGTCAGATAGAAGGGGACATCCCCCATCTGCTTCAGGATGGTCTGCCCATCCTACAATACGCGGATGACACAGTGATTTTCTTGAGCCACGATGTTGACAAAGTTGTTAATATGAAAGTCTTATTAACCACTTTTGAGCAATTATCTGGCTTAAAAATAAATTTCCACAAAAGCGAACTCTTTTGTTTCGGAAAAGCTAAAGATCACGAAGAGTTCTATTCGCAGTTGTTTGGATGTGCCATTGGAAACTATCCATTTCGATATTTGGGGTTACCAATGCATTATAGAAGTCTATTTAATAAAGACTGGCAGTGTATTGAAGAGAGAATTGAGAAAAGACTTAGTGGTTGGAAAGGTAAATTGCTGATAGCCGGTGGTCGATTGGTCCTTATAAACTCGGTGCTCTCTAGTTTACCGATGTTTATGATGTGTCAGCCTAAGGGCCAAGGTGGTCTTGGGATCCAAAATTTAGAGGTTCAGAATAAATGTTTGCTGAGTAAGTGGATTTTTAAGTTACTCAATGAGGAGGGCTTGTGGCAAGAATTATTAAGAAATAAGTACATTAAAAATAAGACGTTAGGAAGTTGTGAAAAAAAACCCAACAGACTCGCATTTCTGGAAGAGTCTAATGAATGTTAAGGATACCCTTTTCAAGTTAGGACACTTTAACGTCAAAGATGGGTCACAAACACGTTTTTGGGTTGATACTTGGCTAGGCAACAATCCCCTGAAAAGAAAGGTTTCCTGGGTTGTTTAATATTGTAAAAAGAAAACAAGATACAATTGCCACAGTTGTGAGTTCTCCCTTACTAAACATCTCTTTTAGGAGAAATCTAGTGGGTGCAAACTTGACAAACTGGTGTCGCATTGTTGCTTCCTTACAACAGGTTAACTTAATACATGAAAGAGATGCGTTTGTATGGGGACTAAAAACATCTGGAGTTTTCACAGTCAAGTCTATGTATGCTGCATTAATTAACAATGGGGTGAGGGTGTCGCTCGACATTTGGCAAACGAAGCTACCAGCGAAAATAAAAGTTTTCATGTGGTATTTGAAAAGAGGAGTTATTCTAACCAAAAATAATTTGGCTAGGAGAAATTTGAATGGAGATAAGCAGTGTTGTCTCTGTAATCTTTCAGAAACAATTCATCACCTCTTGTTTGATTGTTTCTATGCTAAATTTTTGTGGCGTTCTATATATATACTTTTTGGGTTATCACCTCCTTTAAATATTGTTGATTTGTTTCATAATTGGTCTAAGTTGGGAAACAAAAAGTATGATACACTGTTATTAACAGCAACTGCAGCTCTTCTTTGGGCAATTTGACTAACAAGGAATGAGGTAGTTTTTTACAAATGCAAACCAAAATCTCTTATGCAGGTACTATTCCGAGGAACACATTGGTTGCGTCAATGGGCGATGCCAGTACGGTGTGAAGAACTTCAGGATCATTTGACCTCTGTGGCGCAACAACTAGAAACGTCGGCTTTAGTTTTCTTCGGTTCAAATGGTTGGCTGTCGCATCGACATGTTGGTTTTGTTTAGTCAAAAACTTTTACGTATTCCATTATCTAAAAAAAAGCAGGCTAGGCCTAGGAGGCATCAGGAACTACACTCCCGTAGATCATATTTGATCAGGAACTACACTCCCCTAGATATCATATTAGGGCAATTCCAAAAAGAAATTCTGGGTTGGTGGTGGAAACATGCATGATGATGATGCAGCAAGCTAGGCCTAGGAGGCATCAGGGAACTAAATTCCCCAACAGCATATTACACAGGCAGATCCCAGTCATGGGAAGAATCCTTGCTCAGGGGCACGTTTTGCAGCCATTGCAAGTGTGACACCTCACCTTGTCCCTGTGGGCTGTGGTGCTCCTCCGTGCCCTGCCACAACTCTGCCTTCACAGAGAAGGAGCACGACGCCTGGAGCTCGATGGTGAGTGAATTTCCCATGGTGTGTGAGGCCCTCGTCTCGTAATGCCTGCTAGCATTATATTGCTGATGAAAGCAAGTCCGAGCACGTGCATCTGTGCGCACTTGACTCACCGTTTTTTAAATAGGGAATATATTAATATTCCAGCTTTCACATCGGTTAATTCATATGACTGTTCATTATTACAAGCAAGTGTAAACACTTGACTCACCATGTTTTCTGTTCAAATGCGTTTACTTCAGTATATACTTTACCTACTGCAGCATACACGTAGGGCAGTTTGTCCTAGAACATTTGCTGCAAATAAGTAAATATAATAAAGTCTTCAAGACTAGAAGGGCAAACTCCATTTTCTGCAAATAAGTGAATAACTCATGTAGGTGTCCATATATACATGTTCACAAATAATTCTAGATGCTCGACTGTGCTACTCCCAGCCGCACGCTACTATACCGCTGCTTGTTTAATTGGCCATAAGACGACACACATGTGTGTTTATGAAAACTATTTCAATTGCAATAATGGGCGGAATTAATTGAATCCTCGATTGTAATACGAACAAATTAATCAACAGACATTGTATTACAGGAGGCGGGCCTCTGTAAATCACCCCCAATGAATATACTAAGAGGTTCCCTGATTGCAATACTAGCAACTCAGCTGGGAGGAAGTGCGCAATGGCAGTTTCAATTCATATATGTCATATCATCATCAGTTCCTTTAAACACAAAAATATGTATTTTGGTTCTATAAATGTCAGAGAAATTTACAAAATCCAATATGAATAAGTGGCACTATATATCCTAGTAGACCTGATGTCACTTTGTTCACATGTGCAAAAGTAAAAAAAAAGTATTAATGATATATGATTGCACACATACAAAATATGTGAGGGATTAATTAGGACTCTATTAATGGTACATGTAGAATAACTTGGTTTTGAACAAAAATGATCAAAAGCATAACAACCTGGGCGTCAAAACGGTGTGTTTTGCACTACACGATGTGCACACCTTTTTGGTTATTTTTCGCAGACATGACCCTTGTTATTAAAGAGACATCACTGCTCTGCTGGATCTGGGTATATCACCAAACCCTATGAGTATATATTGGCAACAGTCTTATCCAATGGCTAGCCACTAGATGCTCCAAGGAATCCAAATACAGCAGCTGTGGTGATAGAAACCTTCGAGATTAAATGCATGAGAGGGCAATTCGATCAAGAAAATGCATGTTTCGTTATATTTTGGCCCATGAGTGATTTAGTGGTGTTAAATTAAAGCCTTTTAGCAGATATAGCGGGCTAAGCAGAGCTAGTAGCGGGTAGCGGCAGCTAACACGTAGCGGTAAAAGTCAACTATCCTAGCGTCGTCCGCGGCTAGCTAGCAGATATCACCTTGTCCCCAGTGATTCGAATCTCCCACACCTCTACTACTTTCACAGAAGAAAACGAGCACAACTCCTGGCGCTTGATTGTGAGTGAATTCCGCATAGTGTGCTTGACAGTGTCAGGATTACCTCCTACGATATGAGTAATCAATCCTCCGTGAATGAAGCAAAATCATTTTGTGTATGACTGTGACAACTCAATCATTGTGAATGCAATAATTTTTTTCCGACTGGATAGGACAAACCGTGGGGATTAAAAGCTAGTGACGAATCCCAGTATCAAAATTAAAAACCACTTGTGCACAGACATCCTTAATTGCTATTGGTTGTTGGATGGAAGATAATACAAAAGTGATTGCCATAGGCTGGTGAAAACGAGAGGCTTTGCTTTCGTAGTCCTCAACTTTAGGTTGGGTCATCACATACTGAAGGGAACAATCATATCCCTGTAAAAGCACTACTACAAAACACACCTTCCTTTTGCTGATTTTTAAAATCGACTTTAGCCCCGATGAAAATTGCGCCCGGGGCTAAAGGTCCACCTTTAGCCGCGGTTGGTAACACCAACCGGGGTTAGACCTTTAGCCCCGGTTTAAGGCACAAACCGAGGCTAATTCTTGGCCTTTAGTCTCGGCTGGTTCTATGGACCGGGACTAAAGGTTCCCCCCTATTTGAACTCTCTTCCTCCCCCCGCCTAAGCCCGAGAGCTCATTTCTTCCCCTCTCTGTTCTTGCTCTTCTTCTTGGTGTTCTTCATTATTCTTCATCTCCTCTTCAGTCATTGCTTCATTTGATCACTTATACGCCTCCATCGACTCGTTGAAAGGTTACTATCTTCAACCTCTCATGTTTTAGCCGCAACATATATTGTTTCTTGTTCTATATGTGATTTTTCTTTATGATTTTCTCTTTTTTGCCATTTTAAGTTTCATTCACTTGACGTTGTTTGAATATTTTGAACAAGGCAACTAAAATTAGTATTCTAAGTATACACCTTTCATTTCTAGGGTATTACATGTTCCACATTTCAAGATTAGTTTAGCTTAGTTTGAGAAATATAGATTCTTATTAAGATATTATTAAATGATGAATTTATGGTGGATTGTTCTTGATTTATATATATGCCACTTGAGCTCAAACTAATTATATATTTAGATGAAGAAGGTAGCTACCTAGAATACTTTAGTTGTATACATGGCACATTTGATGATTTTAGAGAAATGTAAATTTTAGTTGTTTTATTTTCTTTGTTTAGAATATAAGGAATTTATAATATCTAGTTTGAAAATGAGCATAGAGAGTAGATGACGACTGCTTCGGGACACTCGGCCTCTGATCTGGTTCCAAAGCAACTAAGGCCAGACCTCCCTCTCATTACCTGTGGCAAGTGTATGCAAAAGACTGTGAAAGAGTACCGAGTGGGGAAGGCGGGTCCCAACAACGGCCGGATCTTCTATAAATGTCCAGATCGCAATGTGAGTTATATATTTTATCACATCTGATGGTTATGCATGGTTAGTTTGTACCTATATTTCCTGATGATTTTGATTAAAGTGTTAATTTTTTATTTCTATTTTCAGTGGAATGGCACTGGATGCCGCGCCTGGTACTGGGAGGAAGAGTATGTTACACACGTCGCGAAGGCTACGAAGGCTGATGAGGCAGTGAGCCAGCTCAAGAAGTGCATTTTAGTTGGGATTGGTCGGGAGATCATTATGCTACTGAAGTGCATTTTAGGTTTTCTATGTATAGTGCTAGTGGTCTTATCATACGCTATGTCGAGGCTTTCATAGAGCATACATTAGTATTTGTATGACATGGAAATGACACATGATGGTGTTCCATCTCGATCATGTTATTTTAATGCAGACGACCTTTCGTTCGGTATTTTATAATTTCATTTTTTGACCAAAATGAGAAATTTAATTATGTTTTGGGTCATATAATGCAGACGATGACACACGATTGGATGTACAATGTTGTTCGCCGCTCCAAAGAGTTCTTTGATGGCGTGCATGATTTGTTAAGAGTGGCTGAGGCAAACAAGCGGGATGCTAATTTCATGTGTTGTCCATGCACCCTGTGCAAGAATTTGATGAAATATTCTAGCTCAAGGACTGTTCACTCAAACTTGTTGAAGTCGGGTTTCATGTCAATCTATATTTGTTGGACCAAGCATGGAGAAACCAGAATTATGATGGAAGAAGACGAAGAAGAGAAATTGGACCCTGACGACATTATTGCTCAATATGGTGACTTCAATGATACTGCAATGGTGAAAACAGAAGAAGAAGAGGTAGGGGCAGGGGCAGAGGACACACTCTCTGAAGATGATGGTCTTGGTGAAGTCATTTGTGATGCACAAAGAGATTGTGAAAGTGAAAAAGAGAAAGCTAAGTTTGACCGCATGCTAGAGGATCACAAGAAACTACTATACCCGAGCGCCGAAGATTGGCAAAATAAATTGGGTACAACACTGGAGTTGCTACAATGGAAGGCAAAAAATGGCATATCCGACAAGGCATTTGGGCAATTACTCAAGATTAATAAAAAGATGCTTCCGAAGCCTAACGAATTGCATGCCACTACGTACAAAGCAAAACAGGTTGTGTGCCCTCTGGGATTAGAAATCCTGAAGATACATGCACGTCCTAATGATTGCATCCTGTACCGTGGCAAGGACTACGAGAATTTGGATGAGTGCCCCGTATGTAAAGCGTCGCGGTATAAGATAAGGCGAGATGACCCTGGCGATGTTGACGGCGAAGAGAGTCCTAGGAAGAAAATTCATGCCAAAGTTATGTGGTATGCTCCTATAATACCACACCTGAAATGTCTGTTCAGAAACAAGGACCATGCAAAGTTGTTGCGATGGCACAAAGAAGACCGTAAGACAGACAACATGTTGAGACACCCTGCTGAAGGGTCCTAGTGGAGAGCAATTGACAGAGAATTCCCGGAGTTTGCAGAAGACGTAAGAAACTTAAGGTTTGGTTTGAGCACGGATGGTATGAATCCTCTTGGGGAGCAGAGCAGTAGTCATAACACTTGGCCTATTACTCTATGTATCTACAACCTTCCACCATGGTTATGCATGAAGCGGAAGTTCATTATGATGCCGACGCTGATCCAAGGCCCGAAGCAACCTGGCAACGACATCGATGTCTTCCTGAGGCCCTTAGTTGAGGAACTCCTGCTTTTATGGAGCAAACCAGGTGTACATTTATGGGATGAGTACAAACTGGAACACTTTGACCTGTGAGCATTGTTGTATGTAACAATCAATGATTGTCCTGCCCTAAATAATCTTTCAGGATAGACAAACAAGGGATATAATGCATGCACACACTATTTTGATGACCTTGACTGTGTATATCTAAAAAAATGTCGAAAGGTCGTGTACCTTGGCCATCGTCATTTTCTTCCTAAGAATCACCAAGCCAGAAAAAAGGAAAGCATTGTAAACAAGAAGTGAAACGAACCAAGCCTGACAACCAAACTGGAGAGGAGGTACTTGATATGGTCAAGGTTGTGCAAGTAGTCTTTGGAAATGAAGAAGGGGCCGTACCAGTTCCAAAATATGCTAATGGACGCGCACCCATGTGGAAGAAGAAGTCCATATTTTGGGAGCTACCATATTGGCATGTCCTAGAGGTCCACCACGCGATTGACGTGATGCACTTGACAAAGAATGTTTGTGTGAACCTGCTAGGATTCATGGATGTGTATGGAAAAGCCAAAGATACACTTGAAGCACGACAGGACTTGCAAGACATGAAAGAACGAGACAACCTGCATCCAAAGAAGACAGAAGATGGACGTCATTATGTAAAGCCTGCTAGCTACACTCTTAGCAAAGAAGAGAAGGAAAGCATGTTTGAATGTCTAAGCAGCATCAAGGTCCCATCTAGATTTTCCTCCAATATAAAGAATATAATAAATGTGTTAGAGAAGAAATTCCTAAACTTAAAGTCTTATGACTGCCACGTGCTTATGACGCAATTGCTTCCGGTTGCGTTAAGAGGAATTCTACCTCCACACTTACGTCTAGCCACTATGAAGCTATGTGCATTCCTCAATGCAATTTCTCAGAAGGCAATCGATCCAATGGAACTAGCTGCTCTACAAAATGTTGTGGTTCAGTGCCTTGTCAGCTTTGAGTTCGTTTTCCCTCCATCCTTCTTTAATATCATCGAACACCTCCTAGTTCACCTGGTCAAGGAGATTAGTATTCTCGGTCCTATGTTCCTACACAACATGTTCCCCTTTGAAAGGTTCATGGGAGTCCTGAAAAAATATGTTCACCAACGTGGTATCCCAGAAGGAAGCATCACCAAGGGCTAGAGGACAGAGGAGGTCATTGAGTTTTGTGTTGACTATATTCCCGACGTTGATCCGATTGGTGTTCCTGAATCAAGACACGAGGGGAGACTTAGTGGGAAAGGAACACTAGGGAATAAAACATATATCGGTACGGGGGATGATTATTTCATCAAAGCACACTCCACAGTTCTTCAAAACTCCTCTGTGGTAGAGCCGTATGTTGAGGTACACAAGAAGTTCCTACGATCCGAGTTTTCAGGGAAGAATGAAGCTTCGATTATGCGTGAACACATGAAAACTTTCGGCGATTGGTTGCGAAAAAATTTTCTTGGTGATGACAATATTGATGACCAACTGTATTTGTTGGCTAGACAACATCATGGCACATCCTCACGTACAAAGCCTATGAGATAAATGGAAATATATTTTACACTGTAGACCAAGATAAAAGGAGCACCAACCAAAACAGTGGTGTCTGCATAGATGCCATTCACCCAAATGGAAAAAGGCAAACATATTATGGCCGCATAGTTGAGATTTGGGAACTATACTATGCACCTAATTTTAAAGTCCCTTTGTCTAAGTGCCAATGGGTGAAGATGACCGGAGTTGGGGTAACAATTGACAAGGATTATGGGATGACAACAGTGGATGATGAGGACATCACCGGCTACGATTTAATTCCAAGACCTTTTCTGCCAACGGTGCTACGTCCCCTTATTTTGGGCTTATGGCCCATGTATCAACTTGAGTCCATTAGGGACTACTCCTAGGGTTGTAGGACGACCCCAGCACTCTTTGGTCATCCTCCCCCTCTTTATATCCCCATAGAGCCGCCACAAACAGATTGGGTTTTGTTTAGATGAAAGTTTAGCTGCTGCTACTTCCTTGTTGACGCGTGTGTCGACTAGACCATCCGGTCTACTTGATTCTGAACCCGACCTTCATGGGTATCAGATTTGAACCTTCATCTCTTTATTTGCAATTGAGTGCTTGTTCTACTTGTTCTTGCTTGTTCTTAGATTGCTTGCAGGAATAACCCTAGTGGTTTGGTTGGTTTTGATCTGCAAGATTGTGATCAACTGCTGGATTTGGTGTATCGATTGCTAAGGCGCAGTGTCCTTGGACAGTTGTAGTCGGATCGTGAACGTCTCTCCATTGAAATTGAAGTTATCTATCTCCCCCGAAAGATCGGGACATCCATATACTCATCAGTGGACCTCGACACTATTGGGTACAAAGACGAACCATTCGTCCTTGTTGCTGATGTGAATCAGGTGATCTATATAAAAGACATGTCTACAAAACCAAAGAAAGGAAAAAAACGATGACAAATCAATCATCAATGAGCCCAAGCATCACATTGTTCTTTCAGGGAAAAGAAATATTTTGGGAATTGAGGACAACGCAGACATGTCAGAACTTTACGAAAGGGATGACCGAATTGCGCCATTCAGTGTGACCAAAGACCCAAGCATAATTCTAAATGCCGAGGACACTCCATGGTTACGACATGATCATGACCAAGGGACATATGCCAAGAAGAAGATCACTAATGTGCCCGCTTGATGTAGCTAGCTTAGCAGTGTGATGTCGATCAAGTGACATGTGTATTGGGCATTTTGGTCAAATAAATAAAGATCTACATTTGTATTTGGTCAAATTAATGTTTACTAATACTTCTTTTGTAGTCATTTAGTGACTAATGAAGATCTACATTTGTCAATGAAAATGTTTAGTTCTAAAATGAATGATCTTGATGAGTTATAAAACCTTTATATTCAAAAGTTTTTCATATAGGGTCATTTAGTGTCTCATTAACAATTTTCTATTTAAGGGTACACTTAAAGGTCGCATAATTGGATAATGAATGGTGAAACACAAATAGTTTAACGTTAAAATAATGCATAAACTAATTTCCTGTTGGTAACCAAGCATTTTATTTTTTTTTAATTGAACAATATACTTTTGCATTAACCAAATTCTAATGGTTAGTTACATTTATATTTGATATTATAAAAAAGGTAAAAGATTTTATGTTATACATTTTTCTAATGTATAATAAAGCAAAAGGAAATTTAATGGTTATTTTTTAAAAATTTTGTGGCATGTATTTAATTTATTATGCAATTTACAAGACCTAGAGTAATTTATATAGATATTAAACTATATACAATACCAAAACATCTAAAACAGCCCACTAAAATTTCGTTTGGCGCCTAAAGAAGCCTTTAACCGCGGTTGGTAATACCAACCGCGGCTAAAGTACCTTTAGCCCCGGTTGGTAATACCAACCGGGGCTAAAGGTGTTGCCCTTTAGCCGCGGCCCCTTTAGTCGCGGTTGGTATTACCAACTGGGGCTATAGGTGTCTTCCTATATAAGTCCCCAACTCTCTTCTCCCTCTCTATTCCTTAACCCTTCCCGAGACGTCATCGATCGAGAGCTCCATCGCCGCCGTCACCACCTCGATCTGCGCCACCTCTGCACCACCGTCGGCGCCCCGCATCGGCCTCGCACCGGCCCCGCACCACCGCGACACCTCGCCGCCTCGCGATGCCTTGGCTCGCGCCGCCGCCGCCGACCGCTGTCTCGCGCGCAATTCCGGTTGGCGCCACCACCACCGCCGTACCCGAGCCCGCCGTCGGAGTCCGTCGCGCACGCGCGCGCCCTTTCCGGCCACCGGCGCGCTCGAGCCCGCCACCCCGCGCCCGAGCCTTCAAGTCCGTCGGCGCCACCGCCATTGTAGTAGGGAAAAAGAAAGAAAGAAAGAAGAAAGAGAAAAATAAAAGAAGGAAGGAAGAAGGAAGAAGGAAGAAGAGGAAAAAGAAGGAGAAGAAGAAGAAAGAAAAAAATTAGAAAGAGAAAAATATAGAAGAAGAGAGGAAAAGGTGAATTTAGATATGGATTTGTTAGTTTTACGAAATTGATGCATGTTTTAGTTATATATTTTAGTCTTACAAAATTGATGTATGTTTTAGTTATATATTTTAGTCTTAGCAAATTGATTTAGTTTTAGTTATATATTTTAGTCTTAGCAAATTGATTTAGCAAATTATTACACCTTTCCATTATTGCTATATTATATATTAAGTATACCCTTTTATTAGCAAATTAAAAGGGTCACACCTTTCCATTATTGCTATATATATATTAAGTGTGTACCCTTTTATTAGCAAATTATTACCTCTATAAGTGTCGATTTGATATATATGCGTCTACCCTAAGTGTTACACACTTGTTTAGGGTTTACACACACACACACACACACACTTGTTTAGGGTTTACACACACACACACACTTGTTTAGGGTTTGCACACACACACAATCACAAACACACACACACAGACACACACACACACAAACACACACACACACACTAAGTGTCTACCCTAAACCCCTAAGTTTTTTAACCCTATAGATATACATCATAAGTGTCTACCCTAAACCCTAAACACTTTTATTACACAAACACACACACACACACACACACTTAGTGTCTACCCTAAACCCCTAAGTTTCTAAACCCTATAGATATACATCCTAAGTGTCTACCCTAAACCCTAAACACTTTTATTACACACACACACTACTTAGTGTCTACCCTAAACCCCTAAGTGTCTAAACCATATAGATATACATCCTAAGTGTCTACCCTATACCCTAAGTGATGTGTCTACCCTTTTGGTTACTGTAAGACTAAGTGTCTACCCCAAAGTGTCTACTCTGGAGAAATATTGACCTTCCATTATTGCTAGTAAATATGTATATATATGATTTGATATAGATATGGACGACCCGAATGACGACATGGAGGCTTTATTGTTTTCAATGATCAACGATGGTACTGATCAAGTAGTAGATGGCACCAATCAAGTAGATGACGGAAGTTAGTACTTTGCGCAAGATGTTGAGCACCAAGAAAATATCACGCAAGAAAATATCGCGCAAGACAATGTTGACGAGGTATATATATGTCTACAATCTCTTGTGTATACACGAAAATCAAAATAATTACCATTGTATAATTATATTTATAAGTTTTGTGTCTACATACATAGCCGTCTGCATCAACGACAACTACGGGGAAGAGTAAAAATGTACGAGGCCCGAAGAAGCCATTAGATGGTCGGTACATTATCACGGAATTCGATGAGGAAACAGGGGCAGTACTTGGACCACATGCACATAGATTTGCCAGCAACCGTTGTTATCTTGTAAGGGATAGGCTTCTGATCAGTGCTCGTGAATGGCGGCAAAGAAAAGGACGTCCTGACATTAGTTTTGTCTCTGATAGTGACAATGAACTAATTTGGCAAGAAATCCTTCAACATTTCTCGCTCGATACAGAAGATGAAGCTTTGAAGGGGAGAGTTAGGGACTGGGCAATGAAGAAGATGGCGACACAATTCCAAGCCTGGAAGAAGAAATTGTACACCAAATTTATCAAGAACTTTACTCTAGATTTCAACAATAAGGCCTACATCAAGTTGAGACCATTTTGGGATGACTTTGTATCTTTCAAGACATCCAAAGAGGGTGAAGCACGAGCGCAACAGAACCAACAGAATGCCCGAGAAAAGCAATATCATCATCACATGGGATCAGGTGGCTACAAGACTGCCATTCCTAAGTGGGAAAAAGAAGAAGAGGACCTTCAAGCTAGGGGAATCCAACCGAAATTAGATAACTGGGCTGAGCGCAGTAAGTGGTGGTTTTTTGGTCACGGGGGAGGCATTGACCCTCATACCGGGAGATTAACGTATACCGAAGGACTCACAGAAGCAGCAAGGAAATTGGTTGAAGCTAAATCTTTGAGGGAACAAGGAGTATGGTCATCAGATAGAGATAAGTATGAGCTGACATATGCCCTAGGGATTGCGGAACACGGTGGGCGAACGAGAGGTCATGGCGTAGTGTCGTGGAAGCATGCCTTCCCTCAAGACAAAGATACATATAGAAGCTATGACAGAAAGAAGAAAGAGGAGGAAGCTATGAATCTTAGCATGTCGCAAATGCTTAGTGAAGCACGCAAAGCAGCTATTCAAGCAAAAGAGCGAGAAGAGAAACTTGAAGCGAGAATGAGCGAGGAAATCAAAAGGCAAGTGGAGTTAGCAATCAGCCGAATGCAATGTACTGGATCAGTACCTTAAGTCAACATCAGCCCATCAGCTCAGTTGAAAAGCAGTTGTGCTTCCACGAAAGTGCCTCAACCTGGTGATGACGCAAGGCTACGCTTCCCTGTGGATGAAATCCCAGAACCGAATACACCATGTGAGATGCACATTCCAGAGGGGGCTACCACAATCATGGTGGCTACCGGTATTGTATCTCCTATGGACCCTACGAAGACACGAATATGCCATGGGTCAAAAGTACCAGCTGGATATGCTCGCGTTTCGATGGATAGAGTTGAAAAAGGAGGTGATGGGGAGACGACTTTAGGAAAATCAGATAAGACATTTATTTGTTGGCACAAGCGCTATATCATTATTCCTGGGGCATCACCTCCTATTGTACCATCGCCGCCTCCTCCTCCTCATCCTAGGTGTGAATGAAAGTGAACCATACCTATCTCTTTTTCACTAAATTTGTATTGGATTAAATAGTGATACTTTATTCACACTCGTTGTTTTCATTGTAGGACCTCACCCAGAGACCTAAGTCACCATTCATCACCTGTTGGTCATAGTGTTGCGAGGGATGATGATGGTGAAATGCACGACACGGCTTCCTCCCCATCGCCTCCACGACGTTCTCCAACGCCGACACCGGCCCCATCGCCTCTACGACGGTCTACAACGCCGACACCGGCCCCATCGCCAAAGAAGAGGACCGCCACAAAAGCAAAGGTGTCGGCTGCCCAACCAAAAACAAAGAGGCAAGCTACAAGGAAAGTTATTGTTAAGATTCCTCCGAAACTTCCGTATGAGAAGACTGAAGAAGAAATAGACGCTTCAGTAAAGGCCTCAGTGGACACACAATTCCAAAAAATTATAGACGACGCTAAAGCAAGGAAAGAAGCTACACAACCATTCTACGTACCTCAATCAGTTCTAAGGCAGAAGTTGGAAAGAAAAGAAGAGAAAGTTATGTGATGCTCAGAATAAAGCTCCAATATCGGACTATGACCGCACTCTTGAAAAGGTAATTATCGAGAATAAAAGAGCAGGGAAGGGTGTCCCACAGCTCGGGGAACAATCGAAGCAATCAGTAGCCCCGCTAGTTGTTGGGAATGAATATGGTTCAAACATGAGCGTGCTAGAAGACTACAGTGGTCCCAAGGTCAATTATGATGGTATGGAAGAGTTCTTGAAAGGTGTTGGTCTAACCGCGAATCAATTTTACGAAAATGCACTCATCGCAAATGCAACTGTAGTCGATGAGTTCAAGAGAAGTTATGTACGTGGCAGAAGATTGTACAACCCATCGACCCTCAGGGATCTTGGTACGCAAATGCGCAGGTTAAACTCGTGGTACATGGAGGCATGTACCAAAAACCCAGATGACGGCTACATTTGCGTCAGAATTAGACAAGAACATTACTTCCGGGGCGATGACCTTTTATTTCTTCCGTATAGTGAGCTCCACCAACTATGCCACATGGACACTCTAGACAAATCTCTGATGAGTCGTTACTGTCTGTAAGTGATCATTTCTTTTAGTAATCAGACTATAGCATATGTATATGTATAGTAACTAACTATCCTCAAACATATATATGCAGCTTCTTGATGTCAATGCTCAAACATAAGGGAGACACGGAAATTGGTTTCATTGATCCATCAATCATATTCTCGGATCCAAACACTCCCCACGATCAATGGATACCTGAAACAAAGAGGAAATTACGGAGGTTCTTGGTCAACCAAAAGACCAGACAATATATACTCTTCCCCTACAACTTTGGGTGAGTGTTGTTATCGTTTGCACAATTTATCTTACTTATTACTCAATTCAGCATAAAGATATATATATGTTGACTCTATAAACAAATGCAGTTTTCACTGGATACTCATAGTCATCGATATGAGCAGAAGTCAATTGATAATCTTTGACTCATTGAGAAAACCAGTGGAAGATTACCAAGATATGATAGACATTATGAAGGGGTAACTTTGATCTTTAAATATGGTTTCCTGCTCTTTAACTACACTGCAAGAGTTAATTAACTAATGATCCAATTATTGAGCAGGGTTTGGGCTTGGTTTGTCCCGAAACACTGTCCGGAACTAGAAGAGGCACTACAGGGTCCTCGTCTCCTAAATGTAAGTTCTACTAGCTCTCGTAATCTGTTACCTTATCATGCTTTAACATATGCGTATGATGACGATGATAATCTTTTCATATCTTACAGTGGATTCTAAGGCAGCCATAAGGCAACAATCTGTGTGGATACTACATTTGCGAGTACCTCACGGTGTATACAAGAAGACATCTTACAGAGAATCTAAGAGTATGTGATATGTATATATAATACATCCCTTTTATTTATTTGTTGTTATTAACTAAATCTTATGTATATTAACACTTGTTTCTTTATAATGCAAATTGAAGACGGTGTGGTTGCAACAACAAGTGTTGCAAGAAGACCGTCTCAAAGGAATTCAAGAGACATTTGCTGGATTTTTTCTTGACAAAGTGGTCAACCCTAAAGGCGAGTACTATTACAACCGGGCCGAACCACTCAAGCCAAATCAAGACGAACATCTGTATGATATTTAAGTGGCGAGAGCGCGCGTTTGTGTCTTAAGTCAAGTAACAATGGATAATTAATGATGTAAATTTTATGTGCATATATATATATTATACTTATAGAGTTTCATAGTTTATTTGTGTTTAATGTTTGAAACTAACTTATAAGTGCGTGAATACATGTATTAGCAGCGAATACATGTATTAGAAGCGAAGAATGCACACATTTGAATACCTAATATAATTGGAAACCCAAAATAAAAAATACCAAAATCAGAAAAAAAATGGGTCTTTAGCCCCGGTTGGTAATACTAACCGGGGCTAAAGGGTGTTGCCACGCATGGCCCGCCTGCGCCACCTGGCGCACCTTTTAGCCCCGGTTGGTATTACCAACCGGGGCTAAAGGTATACCTTTAGTTTCGGGCCTGCGAACCAGGGCTAAAGAGGGACATTTAGTCCCGAATCCATAGCTCCAGTTCAGGCACCGGGGCTAAAGGTCCTTACAGACCGGGGTTAAAAGCGGGTTCTGTACTAGTGAAGTTTTGAAAGATGGGTAAATCCCACGACAGCATATTTTTAAAATTTACTTACTCTAGCAGTTAGCCTATATAGCCTACCAATCAAAATTAAATGTCATAATTTAGAAAAATAGTGCTCAAAAGAAAAAAGAAAAACCAGCGTACGCTCAAGACATGGTAGTTCCATTAGAAAAAAGGGGCTTAACCAGAGGGTCAATGATCTTGTCAAACCAACATGAACACTAATTAATCTTACATGGATCGAGGGACTAACCATATATATAATTTAAAGCTAGGTAGTCTGGCGTCGGTGAAGTAGATCGGTATTAAACTAAGGTTGATACGATGCCAGTAGTGCACTCGCCATGCACAAGGCGCCACCTACTGTTGGAAGGAGAAGCATCCATGACTTGCATTATCATGGTGATCGGGTCTTAATCTTAATGGGATGCGGAGGTTCGTTAGGGTGGGTGGGGTAATACTCGGAACATTATTCCATATAGCTATATATGTGGCCTCAAGGGTTAAATGGTGAAAGATGTCTATCAGCGAGCATGTACCTGCTTGCCACGCGTGTATCTTCCAAGGAATATAGGGTTATAGATCATCAGGGCCAGCGGAGCCAGCTTAGCCTTGAAATTTTTTAGAAGCTCTTGCCATATGTCATACGTGTGAGGCCGTTCAATGTCTCGATTATCAACACTAGCGGGCAAATTCAATTTGAATATATGAGAGTCAATGTGAATAGATGAGTTTAATGATTATACAGATTCAGGGTGCTCGGCTGTGCTACTCCCAGCCGTTGCAGCGGGCTGCTGTGCTGCTAGTCTATTACCTAATTGCCAATGTTTATGACAACTATTTCAAACGCAATGGAAGTACCCAATGGGAATTTTAATTCATCTATATCATCAACAATTTCTTCGAACACAAAAATAGGGTAACGAATTATATATTGGATCTATATCATCTATATCATGCGCGTCCGGACGCACCGCTCAGTGCTAAACCATCCGGGTTCCTCTCACCCCTGCCCCACCCGATCCAGTCAGCACCCTTCGGCGAGCCGCTCGCCCCTGCAGCCCGCCGCATCTTCCTTCGCACGGCCTCGCGCGCGCGACGAGCACGGCCCAACCCTCCCTGACCGTAGCACCTTTGTCCGCCGGCCCCAAACTCCTCCATCCACTGCCCCCTGACGAGCGACGTGCCCCCGTCCGCCGTCCCCCAGCTCGCCCCATAGCCGAACCACATGAAACAGTCGATTGAAACACTTGCAACAGTATGGGACCATTGCTGAAATATAAGATTGAAAGCGACTGAAACATTTAGAACATACTATTGCAACACTAGAGTAAAAAACATGAAACATCTGGAATAGGACCATTACAACATACATTTAGAAACAAATGAAAACATTTCGAACAAATTCTTGCAACATGCCTTCGAAAACACTCCCAACATATACAACGTGTGCAAAACATCCCCAGATCTAATTTTGCAACATCCATATGATTCAATTGCAACATACCTCTAAAAGCTTCTGAAACAATTGAAAAATGCAATTGGAACATAGGACGGGGGAGAGAGAGCCTTCATGGGAAACACCATGACTGCCAGATCCGAGGGCGTTGGGAGCTCCCTGTGGGAGAGGACTCCAGTTTCGGGGAAAGGCCCCGCCGGGGTGGGGAAGAAGCCACCTAGTTGAGGGAGGAGGATGTTGGGGTCGGGGATAGAGCCGCCGGACGCCGGTATGAAAGGAGGAGGACCCCGCGGTGGTGGAGGAGGACGCCGGAGTGGAGGAAGATGCGCACCGGGGTCGGTGAGGACGCTGCCGCTGAGGAGGACCCCGCGGTGGGGGAGGAGGACGCTGGAGTGGGGGAGGGCGCTGCCGCCGACCAAAGATGCAGCGGCGCGGGGCAATGGGAGGGCGAGAGGAGCCTGACGGTGCAAGCTACGGGAATGAGTGGATGAGGATGCACTCGTGAGAATGGATAAGGACAGATGAGTGTTGAGGAAGGATCACAGTAATTAAAGGGTAGCAACGAGTGGGTCTCACGCGGGGGCCACGTCCGGACTCAAAGTTTTGGACGGACGTCCACGTCAAAGAATTACCGATATATAAAATATAGGGGAATTGCTCCGGTACTCCCTCTTATAAAAATAACACGAATCCTAAAGCAATTAATTAAAGAAATAATTATTGTATATAGTTTTGAAACTGGGTTCCGCTTAGTCACAGCCCATCCAAGCCCAGCCCGAGGCTACCCCAGAGGGAAAGTAACGTGGTGTGTGGCTCCCTTCCGTGAGTTCCGTCCACGCCGCCGTTTGCGCAGGTCTCGATCCCTTGCTTGTTTACGCCACCGTTTCCCTGGCAGACAATGCACCTGAAAGCCGACGGACCTCCGCTCCCTTGCTTGCGGCGGCCCAGCCCGAACAGCAGCATTTCCTTCCCCCACTAGTAGAGAAACCACATTTCGTCGATTGCCAAAATGGGCTTTAGTCACGGTTATTTTTGCGTCCGGGGCTAATAGATCTTTAGTCCCGGTTGGTAACATCAACTAGGATAAAAAGTATCATTTAGTCCCGGTTGATGTTACCAACCGAAACTAAAGGTCCAGAACATTTAGTATCGGTTAGAAATACCTACCGGGACTAAAGATAGACCTTTTAGTCTCGGTTGGTGTTATGAACCGGGACTAAAGGCCAACCGCGGCTAAAGGTCCATCGACGCGTGGGTTCAAAAGGGAAGAGTTCCATCTATTGACAGATAAGTTGAATAGGTGTGATGGTTTGGGTGCTCGAGGCAGGTGCAAGAGGTCTAAGGTTTGATTCTCATGCGGCACGAGTTTGTTGGGAGGCATTAATTTTTTTTGCTGCCGCCGACTAGGAATCGCTAAAAGCCCTTTCTGTAGTAGTGCCCCCTCCTCCCTCAATCAAATTTGTGTGAGCCGGCAAGGAAGTTTGGCAGCGCCACTGTCGAAGGAAACGGCGTCCTGAGCAGCGGCGATTGCCGAACTTAGCAAAGTGCGGCGGCACCGACCGGCAAGCGTCTGTCCGCACCCGCTGTGCCTCCGCGTCAAATTTAAACGACCAGGAGTGGAGGTCCACCGGCTTCCAATTCCAGATGCATCGTTCCCTTCGGATCAGGGCTGACCTCGGTGTGGGCTTGGACGGGCTGGACCCAATTTTAAAATAATAGAAAATAATTAATTTATTTAATTAGTTGCTTTAAGATTCGTATCATTTTGTAAATAGGGAGTACCGGAGTAGTTCTCTAAAATATATTGGGCATGGTTCCTTCACTCCTAATGGAATTAGTGTATCATTGGTGAATGCCACAATATTTCTGGACTCTTTGTCAGCTGGAATTAGCGCATTATGTGCTTCTTTTGCAAATTCCACTATGCTGGTAAAATGGCCAATTTCGAGGTTCTCTCTACTATGGAATAGATGTTGTGATGGAAGTACCAAAACAGAGTATATGTTCACCCAGAGGGTTTAAATTCACAGAGGATATATATTGATCATGTCTTACATGCATATAGAAATTATAAAGAGGATTTATATCCCAATCATGTTGATCTAAACTCAACTGAAGAGCACATACGTAGGTACTCATTTAATAGCATCATTGAGGTTAGTTGAGATGACACAAATGCATTGCAACCATCCGAGACATATATATGTGGCCTTATGTTAGGGGCGTTTTGCAAAGCACTAGTAACACCTAGACATAATTTCTCATGCTGGGTCGTTCTCTCAGAGGTAAGGATGAAAACTGATTGGATACGAATGGATATCGCTGATATTGTATTTGTTTTTATATTTCTGTTCAGATTCGGATTCGAATACGAATAGTATCAGAAATGTCAGATATGATACGATTAGATATTGACATCATAAATATACTGATTTTAGTATTTGGATACGGATACGGTATCGGATGTTAATCTTCGGACTTGGATACGGACAGGTCTAAACTCCTCTAAACGAATTCGGTCGGACGGACGGTCGAATAAATATCTGTACCGTTTTCATCCCTACTCAGAGGTAACAAGTGAGGAACAAACTGCAAGAGGCATAGACCCATTGGCCATTTGGGAATAAGAGGAATCCGGAACCAGATCTGTTACCATGTCCAACAATGCTGCTACCTTATCAGTTCAAGTTGTCGTGAGTGAATCACTAGTTGTCTGAAAGACCTCCAATGAGATCAAGCTAATAGGTAGCTGGAATTACCCACAATAACCTGGCTATGTCTACGACAGGGCCAGATACACCAAGAAGAGAGAGATGAGAGAAAAGATAGCCTACTTCATACAAAAGTACCAAGGAGCTGAACACCAATATTGCGTTGGCAGCCTCAACACGTCACGCATGATGCATTCTGAACTTTCCATTCTGAACTTAGCACCTATCTAGAAACCTATTTTAAGATGCATAATGCCTCCATTTCTAGATGTGGCTACATATATCCATAACTTCTAGAAATACTTTTTAGAGGTATGGCATTTTAATAAGGGGTTCAACTTTCTAGCTGCCTCTAAACATATAGGGCCATTTGTAGAGGTTGCTAAAATTTATAGCCACCTCTAAACATATATTTCTAGAGGAGGGCTGACTCAAAGACTATATTTAGGGGTGTTTTCGATAAAGCCACCACCTCTACAACAAGTAACCATTTCTAAAACTTAGTTTTGTAGTGATAATTGTTTTCTTATTTATTCTAGTTTTTATGACTTTGTTTATATATTGGCATGATTTAATTAGTATGGCAGCATTTGTTCTATATATGTATTTATTGGGACAAAACTTGAATTGTAAGGTTGCAGTTTTTGGGACATAGGGGCTAAATTTCATCAAGAGCTACAATTTTCTAACAAAAATTGGTTTTTGCTGAGATCATATATAAAAACTTGAGTGTGTTTAAGATGCAACTATTTATAGAGGCAATCATTTTATGATGGATATCTCTGAAAATCCTTATTTTAGAGATGGACTTTTATGAAGCCACCTCTACCACAAATGATCTTTAGTGATGGACATCTTAAATACCTGCCTCTGAAAATTGATTTTATGCATAAGGGTATCCTAAGACGGCTGTGTCGGTTAATCAATGTTTTCATAGGCGGACGACTTAGGACGTCCATTTTTGTAAATATTTTTTAGAGACGGGGCATTTTCCTAAGTGTCTTCTAAAATCATTTTTAGTAGTGTTCATTCTTCAAATAATAAACATATTCTCATAGTAAATGGGTCCAATTTGAATAAAATTATCAAAAAATTGTCAAATTGCACACAAATTTAGGGCATGAAACTTACTTTAAATATAGAGATGTATTCAAAGTATGTTTGAGATGATATTAATCCTTTGTCAAATGACAAAATAATGTATGGGTAATTAAGTGTTAACTCTATTTTATACAAATTTTTACATCTTTATAATACGTTTGTCATTACCAGACCGAGGGAGCCAAGTAGTATATGGCATTATTATATGTTTCACACACTCTTGTTGGACATCGTTTTATGATATGATTATGACAACTAAAGCGCCACCATGAATGTTATAGATTTGTTGTGCTACATGATAGGACTATCCATGGGGATATAAGGAAATCAAGCCGAGTTACATATACACTTATCCACAGATGTTACTGCTCAAAGTTAGACAGGACTAGCCCATCGAACCAATTTTATAGAACAATGCTAGTATGAAGTAAGCTGAGCATGACATATATATATATAATATATATTATATATATAAATACACACGCAGTAGCTACACCTTCCCACTTCTGTCCAATATAGTCCAACATTTATGAGCAGGATCGAGGAAAACAACAAGAGATGGAGTGCACACCCAGATCATGCAGATACAACTAGAGTAAGTAAATACCCATTGCAGTTGCTAAGGTTCCGTAGAGTTGGGAATAGTAGGCATCAAGGTTGGCTCCGTTGCAATCATTTGGAATATGTGCTGTGACAGAGTATAATTGGGTACGTGGCCTGGGTTGAATTGTCGGTACTATGGAATGGCTACCAGGTGGCACCTTGACTGCATGACATGATGTGGCTAGGATGAGGTGCTGGAAGCAACTGTCTCTTTTTATCTGACAGTTGGAGAGGGATGCTAGTCTTCCAAGCACAAGCAATTGTTGTCAATGTATCTGTGCGCGACGATGATCTCAAACAGCAAGTACAGCCAACACAATACTTACGTTTACATAACTGGATTTGTGTATTTAACTAGTGTTTACCATTCCGGCTGACAGGTAGTCCCCTGCTTCCATTTGTTCACATATACGTGGAAGACATAGATGGGATTAAGCAAAAGGTGCGTGATCTGATGTCTACTCCCCTGCTTTCCATTCGATCACATATCCATGGAAGGCACTGAAGCTCGCGAAGAGAAAAAGGAAGACATGGAGAGTATACCTCAAGAAGATCTAAAAGTTCACTTAGCAGGCGACCTGAATTTAGAGGCAATAACACTGGAATCCAGTACGATAGGAGTAACATGCACATCAACGCACCAAAAGAAATAATAGTGTCAGACTGTTGTGATGATTTTTTTCAGCTTTTGGCTTCTCTAAATTCTGTAAGGAGCTAATATTTCTCCATTAGAATTCAAGAACACTGGAAATAAAGCCCAAATTTGTAAAAAGAAAATAATAACCAACAAGCACGAGACCACAAGAAAATCATTAGGCTGTGGGCCAGTTCAAAGTAGGGGAGGTCATGTGAGCTGGTGCGAACATTGGAGTTTCAAAATGGTATGCATTCCATAGTTAATGGAAATTAACACATGAATGTGATTTTCTATTTAACAAGGGCCGTCGTCTAAGCCCTATCCTGGCTAGGACATGATCTTGGTAGCACATTTTACTTGGCAGCATAGAGCTCATCGCCCCTATGCCTACCGTACACAGACAAAGAAAACAACTATAGATTTTTCGTAATGTGCTCACATGACCAATGGCTTCGCGTTAGGAGGACTACTTCTTGGTGATTAAAGAAGCACGCCCTGTTTCCCTCTAGACAATGGAATGAATAAGTATGCTTAAGCTGAAGCAAAGATGATGCATGATCCTGCCAGGGTAATGTAGTGTATCTACTATATTACAATGGGCGTTTCTTGTTGGGATATATCAGTATATTATTATCTGTGAATCTCCGAGTAATTAACAGGATGAATAACTAACCTGGACAACTACTACAGCAAGCCTTTGCAGTATTGATTAGACATCCAACCCATAATTGCAACGACCCAATTGTGAGAACACATGGCCCTCTGGTCATTATATTTGCAAGAGTGGAGCTTTACCCATCTGAGCAATATAAAACAACGCCCCCCCCCCCCCCCCCAAGCCAAGTATGCATGAATTGAATGAGTCAGATGGTTGTTCTATTCTTTTTCCTGGTTTAGGTAGGACATGCTGGACTTGAACCATAGACCTCGGATGCGAAATAAATCAATGTCACTATGATCCAATCATTTGGGAGAGAATCAATAGACTCCTTTTTTGTATGGCATTCATCCTTCCCATAGAGATATCCACCTAGCTTTGTGTTTAGGCATCCTTAACATATATAGTTACTAGAAACAACTACTATATGAAGTAATCGAGCCGCTAGAAGAGTACATGTTTTGTAAAGCATGAAGAACTGGATTGGACTTGGTGGCATCAGGAAACCATATTCTCACTGAATCCCATACGTGGAGAAACCGGAACAAAAAATGAAAATATCACTTCGGAATACTATAGAGCTTGACATTAGACATTGCCAGAACAAAAACATAGGTTGTTTTCGTTCATACTAGGGAACTTATAATTTTCTTCACAACAACACGGAAGTATGGGGGATATGCCACATTCTTGAGGGAAATGTAAAAATCACTTTGGTTCCGGGGGGTACACAAAAAATTTTTAATGGGGTTCCCATTTGTGTACGCCCCCAAAAAAGATAAAATTCAAGACTTTTAGCACTTTTTAAAAAGGGGAAAAAAAAAAACCCCACTTAGGCGTGAGCAAACCCATGTACAAAAAAATTTTTTCCCTTTTTTTTAACCAAAGGGCAAAACCAAAGTTTCATATGATATGATCGGGGGCCCCCAAAACTCATTTTTTTTAAATTTTTAAAATTTCCCTTGTGACATTTGTTGTTTGTTTTTAAAATTTTTTTACTTTCCCAGTAGGGGGCCCCCTTTTGGTCTCCTAAAAAAAAATACATGTTTAAATGGGGACTTTTTAAAAAGGGGGTCGGCTTCTTTTTTCGATTTCGGCACCGAAAATAAAAAAGAGGGGGCCCCTTTTTCCATTTGGGCCCCCCAAAACTGGTTTTTCCCCTTCCCCCCCTTTCCCCCCTTTTCCCAAACCCCCCTTTTTCCTGCAAGGGGGCAAATAGGGGCCCCCCCCCCCCCAATCCCCCCACACGCCTCTTCACTTCACCCTTTCTTTCCCCGGGGGACCACACTACGGGGGAATGGGGCAGGGGGTTTTCCGGTTAAAACCCCCCCCTACGGGGGCCGGTTTTAAAAACCGCACTGGCAAATGGGAAAGTGATGAGCCCAAGGAATCCCCCCGGGGGTTTTACCCAAAACCCCGGTATGATGGCTCAAGCATCCCCCCCCGGTTCGGGCCCCCAAAAACCGGTATGTTTTTGAGCCATCCCCTAAAAATTTTAAAAAACCCCAAAACCCCCCCGTGATTCTTGCGCCATCACCCCCCGGGTTTTTGGGCCCCCCCCAAATTTTCGGCAGTGTTTTTTTTTTTAAAAAAATTGGGGCATTTTTAATTTTTTTTTTTAATTTGGGGTTTTGGGGGTTTTTTTTTTGGGTTTTTTGGGGGGGTGGGGGGGGGGAGATCGGGGGGGTTTTTTTGGGTAAAAAACCCCACTTGTTATCGATGTAAAAAAAAGGGGGTTTTGTGGACTACCCAAAAATTTTCAACCCATCAAAAATTTATAAAAATTATTAAAAAAACCCAAAAAACCAAAATTAAAGTATCAAAAAAATTTTGGGTCCAAAAAACAATTTTTTTCGGGAGGTCTTTCCATAGTTTTTTTTGTTTTTCCTTTCTTCATAAGGGAAAAACATTTTTTCCTAAAATTTTTGGGGCGCCCAAAAAAAGGGGAGCTTTTCCCTTTTTCCCCTCTTAAACCCCCCTTTTTCCCCCCAAAATTTTTTCCAAAAAAACCTTTTGGGGGCCCCTTTGTTCTTAGGCTGTAAATTGACACAAGATGTTTTGGGGGAGAAAATACTTAAAAAAAACAAAGAAAAAAAATTTGACGCTTACTTTCCGGGGGCACCCTCCTATTCCAAAGTTTTGCCCAAAAAGGCAAGCCCCCCCCAAATCACAAAAAACCCCCGCACTCGTTTTTCCCCCCCTTTGGTTTTAAATCAGGGTGGGAAAACCCCGTTTTTTATACCCCATTTCTGGGGGGTTTTCTCTCCATTTCTTTTGCTTCGGGGGCTCCACATTTCTCCAACAGGTCCCCCTTCATTCAATGTACAATGTAAATAATCTGGGGCTGAGGACATTAAAATTTTCCCAAATTTCATATGTGATTAAAAAAGTGTGGTGTTTTTTGGGTTTTAAACCTTTACATATTCCCCCTTTTTGACGGGGGTTTTTCGTAAGTTTAAGGGGGTTTTTTTTTTTGGGTCCCACCCTCTTTTGGGGAATTTTTTAAAAATTATATCGGGGGAAAACGTGGGGGTTGATCAATCACAAGGAAAAATGTTATTATTAAAATGAAATTTAAAAAAAAACATTTTGTGGGGGGGGGAACACTTAAAAAATTTTTAGTTTAGCAGTGCGTTTGGGGGGGCCGTTGAGAACTTTCAAAAAACTCTTTCTTCAAACCCCCGGAGACAAAAAATTTTTTTTGGGAAGGCTTTGAATGTGTTCTCATTTAAGGGGGGGGGCCCCCAAAACCCCCAAAATTTTTGCTTATTTTTTTTTGAAAAAAAAATTTTTTTGGGCTTTTGATTTAAAAAAATTTAAAACATTTTTTGGTTATATTAAAATGCAGATCAGTATTTATTATAACTTTTTTTGGGGATGCTATTACGAGCCAAAACATCATAACTGCCACCCTTGGAGGTTTTTGAAAGATTTCTTCCCCCCAAAATATTTCCCCCACAACTTTTGGGGGGAAAAAAATTAAAAATAAAAACATGGAGGATGCATGGGGGCAAATTGCTTTTTTGGGGTTTTGTTCTTTTTGTTATATTAGCAATCATGCAACTGTCGGGGGGTTTTGGGTTTAAAAAAATTTTTCTAACTCTTCGGGGCGGCGACCAAAAGGCACGCCTGGGCCCAAACTTGTTGCTTTTTCCCCGGCCCCCTTTTGAAATTCGGTATTTTCAAAAAAATTTTTTCTCGGCTTCCTCCATGTTTATAACCCAGCCTGGGCCATGTTTTGTATCTCACGCTGAAGGGGCTTTCCTGCTTTTTCTTCGTTCCCCCGGTTTTTTTTTTTGCCTTTAAAAGGCTTTGTTTCTCAGGTATATAACCAAACGTTTATAAAAAAATAATTTTGGGGGCCCTTTTTGGCAACTGAGCCCCGTAGAATATCGCCCCCTTAAAAACGGCACTACGGGGGCCCTTTTTTTTAGCATTTTGGGGTTTTACCAACTAAAGCTGTTTAAACCCCCCCTTTTTGGGGAAATCGAACCTGATCGGGGAAAAGGGCCTTCGAGATCCCAGCCGGGGACTTTTAAGGGTTTGGGGGGGAGGAGGGGAAGGGGCTCTTTCCTTTGGCGGGGGGAAAAAGGGGTTTTTTCCCTTTGGGGGAAAAAAGGGGCCCCTTTTCCCCTTTTTGGGGGGGGGGGGGGGTTTCCCCGGGGGGTCTTAAAAAGGGGGAAAAAACCCCCTTTTGGGGGGAGGCACGGGATGATTCATTTTTCTTGTAAATCCGAAGAGGGGGTGCTAGTTTTATGAAGCATTTGCCCCAAAAGGGACATGATGCCCAAGTTGTAACAAAAAAGGGGCCCATCTTCCTCCGGGGGGAAATAAATAGTTTCTTATTGTTTTTTTGGGGCCCAAAATTTATTTAAAAGGCTGCCCTGGCCCCCCAGTGGCCTGGGTTTGGGGCCAAAAAATTTTATTTCCCCACTCCTGGGGGAAAAATTTTTTGCTTGTCCGACCCGCCACCTTTTTTTTTGGTCCGCGGGGGGGTTTTTTTAAAACCTGCATTCAAAAGGGTTCTTTGATGGGGCCCAAAGGGGGGAAAAAAATTGACCTCTTCTTTGTCAGGCATAGGGTTGACCACCTACTTTGTCCCCCTTGCTGGGAATGGTTTTTAAAAAAAGGGGGTTTTTTAAAATGCGGCCCAAAAACCGAAAACAGGATTGATAGCCTCGCCTTGCACTTTCGTGCTTAAATTTTTGGTTCCCCCCCCCTTTGTCGCATTTTTGGGAACTCCTTTCCCCGGGGTTTTTCCCCCCCTTTTTGGCCCCCCCTTTTTTTGGAAAGGGGGTTTTTCCATTTAAAAATGCTTTGCTAAAGGGAAATTTTTCCCCCCCCCGGCCCCTTTCCCCCGCCGGGGCCCCCTTTTTTTCCCAATTGTTGGGCTGACACTCATTTTTTTAAAAAATGCGGGCCCTTCATGCACCCTTAGTGATCGGGAAACCTTTGGGGGGGGGATATTAAAAGGGGTTATGGGGGAAAAAGGCCCCCCCGTCAAATGTATTTTCCCCCCCTTTTAGAGATTTAGTTCCTTTTTGGGGGCCCCCCAAAAACCTTGTTGGGTTTTTAAAACCCTTTCCCCCCCTTTTGTGTTTAAAAATTGGGAATCCCAACCCGGGAAATTTTTCCTTACGTCCCCCTTTTCCCCCCCAAGCGTGAGGATTTTTTAAACCTAACGTTTTTGCTTTTTTCTTTGTTTGTTGCCTTGGCCTGGGGGAAAATTTTAAGCCGGGAACCCCCCCAAAAGGGGCCCCTCGTTTTTGAAATCACCTCCCGAAGAGGGGGTTCTTTTTCCTCCTTGTGAGTTGGTGCAATTTCCCCCTTGAAATTCTTGAAGAGCCCCCCAAAATTTTTTTCCCCGGCCCCTTTTTATTCCCCCATCACTCAGGGGGAAAGTAAAATTTCCCCCCGGCTTTTTCCAAATTTTTTTCCCCTTTAAACCCCTAAACCCCCCGGGGGCCCCCTTGCCACCCCTTTTTTCCTTTTTCCGGGATTTGATCGGGAAAAATTTTTCCTTACTTTTTCCCCCGATGGACTTTTTGGGGGGGGCCCCCAAATTTTTTTCCCCGTGGCCCCCCCCGGGCCCCCCAATTTGATCGAAATGAGAGATGTGCTAGGGTCTAGTTTTTGGGGGAAAAGTTTGGGGTTGCCCACGTTTTTTTCCCTTCTGGGCCCTCTACCAGGTTTTTTTGGGGCCCTTTCCCGGCGGAACCGCTTCAAAATTTATTAAAAACCCCCCCAAAAAAAAATTTTATGGCTAATCCCCGTTTTTTGGGGGTTATGACCTAATTTTTTAAAACCTTCTCTTTTTTGGCCCCTTTTTTCTTTTTAAAAAAATTTGGGCCCCTAGGGTTCCAAGGTCTTTGATCCCCGGGGGGGTTTGTAATCGGCTCCTTGGTCTTTTTCGCCCCCCACCCACAGTTCCTTGGCCCATCGGCGGGGGTCGCGGGGGAGGGTGGTGTTTCGGCGCAAGGGGTTTTTTTCTGGAGGGGGAATTTGTTTTTTGGTTTTTAGCTCATAGGTAGAAAATAGCCAAAAAGCCAACGGGGGCCAAAAAGGGGGTATTATCTCTACCCCCTCTACTCTCTATATTTCCCCTTATCCTTTTTTCCCCTTTATCCCATCCCATCTCTCTAATAAACCATGGGACAAGTATATAGAGATTAGTCACAATAAAAACCCCAAAAAAGTTTTTTAAATTAGTACAATAAAAAGCCTTACCAAAATCTTCCAAAAAATTCCCTAATTTATCTCAAAAATCATGCTACTCTCTATCTTTTATCTATAAAGCCAAAAGGTAAAAACGTAAAAAATTATAAACCCCTTTTATATTTTTATAAAATTTTGGGGGCAAAATTTTTAAATCTTCTTTTCAAAAGGGCAAAAATCTATTTTAAAAGGGTACATCTACCCCTTATATCTCTACTCCCCACAGTTTTATCTCCCACAAAATGTTTCTTTTCTAAATCCTATCTGTATTTTTAAACATCCCTTTTCTCCTTCCCCTTTTTCGGGGGTTCCTCCTCTATTTTCTCTTTTTCTACTTATCCCCCCCCCCTCCCTATCTCCAGACTAGCAAACCCCCCAAACCTGTACTCCCCTTTTTCCCCCCTATCCCCCATGAAAAAGCAAAAGCACCTGAAACCCTGTACACTTCATAAAAAATTTTTTGGTTTTTGGGGGACAGGGGGCTCACCGCGCGAGGTTTGGGCCTTTCCGAGCCCCTGAGGGGGGGGTTTTTCCGGGGGCTCCTGCACCGGTTTTGATTTTTGGGGTTTTCGGGTTCCCCCTTTTTGGGGGCCCGGGGCCCCGACTCCGCTTTTCCCCGGGGGGCGTCCAATGGGGGCTGGAGGGGGGGGTGAGGTGGAGCGAGGCGTGTGTCCTGCGGCGGCGGCGGGGTGGGCCCCTTTTCCCGGGGGGGTCCCCCCCAAAGGGGGGGGTACCCTTTCGGGGCGGCAATGTTTTCCCCGGGGGAGTTGAAAGGGGGAATGGGGAAAAAGGGGAAAACTAAAAATTTTTTGGGCCGCCCCCTTTTTTCCCCTATACTGGGGGAGTAATTTCCCGGGTTTTTTTTTTCAAACGGCATTTTAAAAGCCCCCCTTTATTTTCCGGGTTTTTAACAAGCCCGGGGAGTGGGTGGGGGGCCCAAACAGTCCGGTTTTTGAAACCCGGGGGGGAAAACTTTTGACCCCCGCCCTTTTTCCCCCCATATATTTTTCAGACACTCCCGGGGTTCCCCTTTTTAAAAAACCCGGGAGGATTTTTCCCCCATCCTCCCGGGGTTTTAACAAGAACCGGCGGGGGATAGGGGACATAAAATCCCTTTTTTTTTTTTTCCCCCAAAACCCCGGGAGTGATTTTTTTTTTTTTAAAATTTCATTTGTTTTTGGGAAATTAAAAAATTTCCCCTGATTTTTTCCCCCAAAAATTTAAAAAAATTTAAAAATTAGGGTTTGGATACTTTTTAATTCTTCCCCCTTTTTGGGGGAAGTGGGGTTTTAAATTTTTTTTAAAAAAAAAAGTTTTTAAAACCCCTTTTTTAAATTGAAAAAAAGGGTTTAAAAAAATTAAAATTTTTCCCCCCCTTTTTTTTTAATTAAAAAAATTTTTTAATAGAAGTAAAAAAACTTCCAACATAGTTTTTTTAGTTTTGAGGAGCTTTCTTTTAAAATTTCTTTTTTAAATAAAGGGATAATCTTTTTATTTTTTGGGAAAACCCCCCTTAAAATGGCATTCAACAAAAAAGTGGAAACTCAAAATTCTAAAACCCTTTTTTGACCCCCAAATTTTATAAAAAACTTTTTTTTTCGTTTATTTTTTTTTAAAATGTTTTCCAAACAATTCACGGTGCAGCCACGATGATGGCCATAAAAACCCCCGGGGGGAAAAGCGGGGGGGTTCCCTCAAAAAGGGGATTTTTTGGGGTTTTAACGCCCCGCCCCAAAAGGAGCCTTTTTTAAAAACCCTTTTTATTTCTTGTCTGTCATTTCCCCGTCGACCCCTTCAATTTCCTTTTGCCTTTTTTAATACATTTTCTTTTTTCCTTTTTTTTGGGGTTTTCCCCTTTTTTTTAAAAAAATTTTTTGGGAAAAAAAACCCTTTTAAAAAGGGGAAAAGGGGGGTATCTCTGAGGGGGGGCTGATAGATCGGGGGTAGTAAAACCCCTTTCCCCTTGTCGGTGTTGTTTTTTTTCAGCCGGACCCCAGACAATGGAAAAAGTTTTCAACTGGCCTATCTAGTATTCTCATCAAAAAAAACCCCAATAGTATTTTGCCCCCAAAACCCGTGTAAATCATCGGGGGTCGAAACAACCCCTTTTTTTTTGGGGTTTCGGTTTTTTTCCCCTTTTTTGGGTTTTTTTGTGTTAAATGAAAACCATTTTTTTTGGGGGTACCCTTTTGTACATTTTAGGTATTTTAAGGGGCCCCGGGCTAAGAGATCTAGCGACATCCCTTCCCCTTTCCTACCCTTTTGGGGGCAAAACCCCGTCCCGAATTCCCTTATTTTTTTTCTGCCAAGTGTAAAACCCTTTCCCCTTGGGGGTTAAATTTTTAAAAGGCTTGTGCTCATCAATGAAAGCATCAAAACCGTCGGCCGTGGGGGAAACATGGGGAAATGTGCTTGTTTAAGGGGACGACTTCGGCCGGGGGGCCTTTTTTCACCTATTTTTTTTTCCCCCCCAGTTTCCCCCTCGTGATGAGTTTTCAAACCCCCCAACCCCTTGATGTCCAGATAAATGTGGAAAAACCCCCAAAAGCCCCTTGTTGACCCCCTTCTCCTCTCCTTTTTTTGGGCGGAATTTTTCCCCAAAAATACCCCCAAAAAACCCCTTTCCCCTCACCTCTCAAAAGGGGAACATCGGTTTTTGGGGGACGGGGGCCAAAAGGGGTTTTTTTTGATCCCAAGTTTTAAAAAGTAGGGCCCCGAAATTTCAAAAAGGAAAAGGGCGGGGGGGAAAGCTTTCGGGTTTTGGATTAATTTTTGGGTATCTCCTGCTTCAGGGGGGCTAATGTCCCTTCAATGCCTTTTTTTAAAATTTCACGTTAAAAAAAACCTTTTGATTGGGGGGCGCGGCCCTTTGGGGGGGGAGGATACCTAGGGCAAAGGGGAGCAGAAAGGGGATTTGGCCCCTGCCCGTCAGGGGCCCTTTATAAAACCATTTTTTAAAAATTAATTTCCCCGTATTTTTAAAAATACCCTCGGGTTCCCCCCGTAGCCACTCGGTATTTTGGGGGATCTTAAAAGGGAAAAAAAAACTTTTTTTTTTCCCCTTTTTTAGTTCCATGATGCCCCCCGGAAGTTTAAGTGGCCATTTCGGGGGTTTCGGGGTTTTTTAACTCCCCTAAAGGGCCCGGTTTTGCTTTTGGGCCAAAAATTTGGGGGGAGAACCTTTTCTTTTTTCCCCCGGGTTATAAGTTTTTAAGTGTTTTTAAACCCCAGTTTTTAGTTTGTGCATTGGATAAAAAGTGACAACTCAAAAAGTTGCCATTTAAAAGGGTTTTTTTCCAAAATTTTTGGGGAAATTTTTTTTTTTTTCCCGTACTATGGGTTTGGGGGTTTTTTATGCCCGTCCCCCCCCCAAGGAAAAAATTTTTGGGGAGTTTGTTTTAAATTTTTGAAGCACTTTTTCCCCCTCTGAATTTGGGGGGGTCCACGTTTTCAGTAGCCCCTTTAAAAAAACTTTTGTATTTACGGTAAGGGGGGGGTCACGAGTAGGAACCCCCAGGGGGTCCAAAAGTTGACCATCCCATTTTCTAGAAAAGGGGGAGAACATTTTCCCTCCAAGCCCGAAACCCCCATTTTCCCTTTTTTCTTCTCTCCACAAAAGGGAAAACCCGCCCTATTTGGGGGTTTTGTGGGGGTAAGTAAAACCCTTTTAAAACCGGGAAAAGTTCTTTCTGTACTAAAACCCCAAAAATCCTTCCCCCCCGTTTCCCACTTTTGGTAGTAGTTCATGATCCCGGGGTTTTTTTAAACACATCAAATAAAATTTCCGGGGTTTTTTTGGGCCCCTTTGGTTTTTTAAAAATTTGGGAAAGAAAGTAGCCCCTTTCATCAAGCCAGGGTGGAAGGTTGTAAAATACAAGCGCTTTTTCCAAGTGCTATGATTGGTTCTCCCCGGGGGAAAAAAGGGGTTTTTTCCAGGCTCAAACAAAAAATTCTTACCCTTTGCCCGTTTTTCTTATAAAAAGTTTGATACCCCCTCCAGCCGCCCATCGGGGGTTACATTGAATTTTCTTTGGGGTTTGCCGCCAGAAAAATTTGGCGGTTTTCCATTTGCAAAACCTAAAAATCGGGAGCTAGGGGAAATTTTTACCCACTTTTACGGCCCCTCCCGGTTTTTGCTCCACTTTTAGGCCCTTTTTTGGGTATGGGGATTTTTCCTTTGGGGGACCCATTCACTTTTTTTTTTCTCTCCACGGTACAATTTCTTCGTTGGAAAAACCGGGGTTTTTCCTAAACCCGGCCCAATTGGGAAATTTTTTGCTTCGAAAGGAAGTTTTGGGGTTTCCGGGGCCTCCGGGAACATTGGGGAGTAAACAACTTTTCAACCTTTTTATCCTAACCCTTCCCCGGTTGATTTTGAAACTCCAATAACATGTTGGCCCCCATTTGCTTTTGGGCAGCCCGGAAACAAGGGTTTTTTCGCCCCTTTTTTTCCCACATCCCCCATTTTTTTCAACTATGAAGCACTAAGGAACCCCCCATGCACATTTTTGTAAACTTGAAACCCCCTTTTTTTCCCGGGTCGTCACAATATTTCCAAACACTTATTTTGGGTCACATTTTCTGTAAAATTCATGAACGGGCAAAAAGGGGCAATAGGCATGAGCAAATCAAAATTATTTTTTAACCAACCCCCCATGCAAAGCCAAAATCGGGTTTTCTCAAAAAACCCCCCCCTTGTGTTAACAAACGTATATGCCCAACTCCCCCATTTTCCGTATTTTGGGGCATTTTTTGAGGACAAAAAAAACAGATGAAAAGGCCGGGGGGGGGGGGGGGGGATGGGATTGGGGGGGGCTTTTTTGGAAAAATGGTGGGGTTTTTCTTTTTCAATACGTGGGTTTTTATGGTTGAAGATCGTACATCCACCTCGTTCCATTTTTGGGCCTAAAAAAAAAAAGGGGGAAACCCCAAGGGAAACGGGGAAACATTTTAATAGAAGCATTTTTGAACAAATTTTCTTTTTTTTTTTGGGGGAATTTGGTCGCCTTAAAAAAAAAAGAAAAAATTTTAACAATGGAACGGGTTTTTTTAAAAAATTAAGTTTTAAAATTTTGTTGGATTTTTAAAACTAAGTAATAATTACCGAAAAATTCCACACCCACTTATCTTTCAGGCATGTATTGATTTTTAAATTTTAAAAATTTTAAATATAATAATTAAATTTTTTTCCTTTTTTTTCGAGATGAATTTTTCAACCTAGTACTAATGTTATAAAAAATTACCCCAAAAAAAACAAAGTGGGTACAATTTTTTTTAAAAAATTTTTGGATCAAAAAACACAAAAAATTGACAAAAATTTCACACCCTTTTTGTCAAAAAACTACTACTCTAACACAAATTTAAAAAAATGAAACCAAAAATTCAAAAATTTTTTCTTTTTACAACCAAGACAAGAAGATTTTAGGTTTTTAAGAGTGAAAAAGGACCACAATGGAAAATCAAGAAATCCCCACCCCCCAAAAATGGAGGAGGGGTTTTCCCCTCACCCCCTTTGCATGGGGGGGGGCAAGGGGGACAGGGTTTTGCGTGCCTTAATTTTAAAAAAGTTTCATTCGGTTCCGCCACGAACCTAGTGAAAAAACCCCTCATCCCGGGTTTTTGTGGCTTAACCCATAAAAGGGCCGGGCACACTCCGGTTTTTAACCACAACCGGCATGATGGGGGTTTCACCCGGGGTTTGCCTCCCCCCCCAAAAATTGGGGGCCTTGGGAAAAACCCGGGAGTAAGGGCATAAACCCCCCCCCAAACAAAACCGGCAGTGAGGGGGGGAAAAAATTCCGATTTTTTAGTGCCACACCCCCCCTTTCTCTAAAAAGGCCTGGGAGAAAAATCCCTTAAAAACCCCCCCCTCCCTAACACAAACGGCCTTTGGTCAGGCCCAAACCCCTTTTTCTCCCCCGCCTCATTTTGCTCCGGGATAAAAAAAACCCTTTAAAACGGTTGTAAACCCCCAACCGGGACAAAGGGCCCCCTGCTAGCTGTTGCCGGGGCGTGTCGGCAGGGGGTTTTTGCCCGGTTGGGTTAAAAACCCCAAACTACCCCCCTTGGTAAAAACCAACCCCGGGGCTAAAAATTTTTTTTCCCTTGGGGCTCAACCGGGGGGCAAATCGGGGGTTTAGTCCCGGGGTTTGGGGTTTTTCCCCCGGGGGAAATCCCACGCCCCTATTTTAATTTTTTCCCCTTTCCCCCACCCTTTACTTTTTGCCCGAGAGATCCTTTTTTCTTGTTTTCCCTTGTTGTTTTCTTGTTTGTTCTTGCTTGTTCTTTTTGCTTTTTGGCCATCTAAAATTTCAAGTTCTACGCATCCTTATGTTTGAAAGGGTTTTTTTACTCCTCCTTTATTTTTTATTGCATGAAGGCCTTTTTTCCCCCAAAATTAATTTAAAATTTTGGGGTTTTATTGCTAGAAAAACTTCGAAAATATTTCGGGGAAATTAAATTTTAGGAAAACTTTTTGGTTTTTTTTTAATTTATTTTTTTGGGGAAAACTAGAAAAAAAAAATTGGGTCAAAAAAAATTTTAAAACCCCCAAAAAAAAACCCCAAAACTTTTTTATTTTTTTCCTTAAATCTCATCCTTTTTTTTTTTTTAAATTAAATTTTATTGGGGTTTGTTTTGAATTTTTTATTTAAAATATTAAAAAATTAGTAAGTGATATGTCCTAATAGGAGGTTGCCGGGGAAAATTGGATGTACAATGTCACCCCCGCTAAAAGGTTCTTTTTGGTGGGTGCTTTTTTTATTAAGTGTGGCGATGCAAACAAGGGGGATTTTTTTGGCTTCAAAATTTGGGGGGAATTTTAGCTCAATTTTTATTCACTCCACTTGTTAAGAGGTTTCATGAAGCATATTTTTGGGGCCCAAGCCAAAAACCGGGTTTGAGGGAAAAAAGGTAAAAAGGGGAAAAAAATTTTTCCCCTGCACTCACGCTAAATTTTGGGGCTTCAATGATATGAATGGGAAAGGGGTTGAAGAGACAGGGGGAAGGGGCTTGGGGAAAGATGATGCTTTTGCTTATGTATTTGGGGCCAAAGGGGTTGTGGGGAAAGGGGAAAAGGTAAGTTTCCGGGGAAATCTAGAGGATCACAAAAATTTACTTTCCCAAAATTAAAAAGAGGGAAAAAAGGTTGGGGGTAAACACAATTTGGGTTAAAGGAAGGTAGAGAGTGGCTTTTTTTCCCAAGGCTTTTGGGAAATTAAAAGGAAGACCCAAAAAAGGGGGTTCCAAAGGGAAACAAACCCCCCAACAAAAACTAAAAAAAAAAAAATTGTATGCCTTTTTGGTTTAAAAAAATCAAGAAAACATGTTTTGCCTTTAATGTTTGCATCTTTACTGTTGGGGGCTACAGAATTTGAATGTGTGCCCCTTGTGAAGCTTCCCCTGGAAAATCAAGAGAGATCCCCTGATTTTTTAAAGGGAAGAAAACCCAAGAAAAATCCCTGCAAGGGGTTTTTGGGTTGCCCTTTTAAATCCATCCTAAACCCCTATTAAAATCGGGCCCTTTTCAAAGTTGTTGCAATGGCACAAAAAAGACCTAAGGAGCACATGCTGGAACCCCGGCGAGGGTTCCCAGTGGAGAGCAAAACAAGAAACAGGTTTTTCGCAGACGACGCACGAAATTAAGGTTTTGGGTTTAAAGTGGGGGTGGTTTTTTTCCTTTTGGGGCCCAAGAGCATAGTCAAGCACCTGGCCTTAACTTTTACACTTTTTTCCCCCATGGCTGGCTTAAAGCGGAAGTTTTTAGATGGGGGTTGCCACCAAGGCCCCGGGGCAAACTGGCAACAACATCGGTTCCAAGGGGCCATTGTTGACCTCCGCTTTTTTTGGGGAAAAAAAAAAGGGGAAAAGTACGTGGATGAGTACAAACAGGAGCCTTTGACCTGGAAAATTTTTTCCGAAAAAACAATGTTGGGATCTCAATAATCTTCGGAAACAAAAAGGGGGGCAATGCTGCCAAAGGGGTTTTTATGACATTGAGGTGTATATTTAAAAAATTTTAAAAGGTCGGGTCCTTTAAAAGTCGGTTTATTTTACGAATCCCCGGTAAAAAAAAGGAAAGCTTTTTAAAAGGAACCAGCCCCCGGGGAAAAAGCCCAAAACAAACGGGGGAAATTTTTGGGGGGGAAAAGGGGCTGAAGGGAGTTTTTGGGGGAAGGGGAAAAAGGGAAACGTTACCAAAAGTGCTGGCCCCCCCCCCATGTTTAAGAAGAAGTCAAAATTTTTTGGGGGCCCCCGAAAGGCAAAACCCCCGGGTTTTCCCATTTGATGACGGGATGATTTCAAAGAATTTTGTTTAAAATTTTTGTTTCATTTTTTTAGGGGAAAATAAAGGCCCACTTAAAATTTAGGATTTAGAATGAAAAACCCCGGGAAACCTGCATCCAAAAAAACTTAGGATCAATTTTTAAAACCCTTTTTTACCCCTTAAAACCAAGGAAAAAAAGGAACGGGGGTTTAATGTTCCTGGGGGCCCCTTGGATTCTCTCCAACAAAGATAAAAAAATGGGGCCAGAGAAGAGTTTTTCCCAAACTTTAAAATCAACGATCCTTTTTTTATAAAAGCATTGGGCCCCCCGGGGTTTTTTAAAGGAAAATTTTCCTTTAAAGGGACGTCGGGGCCCCGGGGAGGGGGGACCCAATCCATTTCTCGAACAATCAACCAAGGGGAATAGATCTAAGAATGATGGGGTTTTAATGGCCCTTTTCTTTGGGGGTTTTCCCCACCTTTTTTTGATGTCATGAAAACCTCCTTTTCACCTGGCCCGGAATCCGATTCCGGCCTATGTTTCTACACAAATTTCCCCTTTGGGGGAGGTTCAGGGGGGTACTGAAGAGTTTTTTTCACCACGTGTTGCCAGAAGGAAGCTTTGTCCGGGGGTAGGGCGAGGGGGTTTTTTGATTCGGTTGATTTTTTTCTAGGCCTGGGCCCTTTTGGGCTTTTCCGAATCACGACACGGGGGGGATAGTGGAAGGGAACCGGGAAAAAAACTGTTGGTGCGGGGACGATTTTTTAAAAAAGCGCACTCCGGTCTTTAAAATCATTGGGTGGGGTTTAATCAAGGGGTACAAAGGTTTCGTAACCAAATTCCGGGGAAGAATGTTTTTTTTGGGGATACGGTCCCCGGGAAAATTTTTCGGGGGTTAGTTACGAAAACAAGAAGGGTTTTGGGACAATAGTTATTTTCGGTCAAGGACCATGGACTTCCTACTACAAAGGTACGAGATAAAGGGAAACTTTTTTAAAAACCCATTTCCCAAAAAAAAAATAGCACAAATCAAAACAGTGGTTCCGGTAATACCAAACCCCCAAAGGGAAGAGACATACATACTGGGGCCGCTTGGGAAATTTGGGTTTTCTAACTATGCCCTAATTTTTAAAAAAGTCCCCTTTTTTTCCGGGGTTGCCATTGGGGGAAGACGGGGGGGGAATTGGGGAAAAAGGAGTAGGGGTTTTGACAACGGGGGGACCTAAAGGGGAAATTGGGGAACAAAGAAACCATTCGTGTTGGGGGCGATGTAATGGTTTTGTTTATGTGAAGGACGTCAAAAAACCCAAGAAAGGGAAAACGATACAACAACGGAAAAGGGGCCAAAAGCCAAATTTCTTTCAGGAAAAAATCTGGGAATTGGGAAACCCCAACGGCGAAGATTAGAAAGGGAGACCAAACCCCCCCCTTTGGTGAAAAGCCAATACCTCCCCCAATGTGGGGGAATTCCAGGTTTCGAGAAGTTCAAACCAAGGTTTCATACTCAAAAAGTTCACCACTTTTAATAACTAAAACCAGATTTTTTTTTCATGTTTTTTTTTATTTTTCAAATAACGGGAAATTCATTTTATTAAAATTGAAAAATAATGTTTATTTTTTAATTTTATTTTCTATTCGCGCAGGATTATTGGAACCGGTTTTGGACAAAATGATGATAAAACAAAAACTTAACTTACAAAATGCAAAAACTTTTTCATAAAAAAGCCACCTTTTTTTTTTATTTTTTTAAGCAAATAGTACGTTTATTTACATTAATTACATTTGTAAAAGAAAAGAATAGAATTTTGTTATAAAATTTTCTAGGGTACAATAACCAAATGGGAAATCCAAATGATATTTTTAAATTTTTTTTTGCCTACCATATACATTACTATGTAATTAACAATAATAAAACATAGTTATAGATAAACCAATAAAAACAAAAAAACATGAATTGTAAAAACAAAAAAAAACCTTTACTCCCGGGCCGTGGCACCACCCGGGACTAAAAGTCTTACCTTTAGTCCCGGGTGGTGCCACGGCCCGAGACTAAAGGTCCCCTAGGTATAAAACTTTCCCCATCTCCCAGGGAAGAACACTTGTCTTCCCCATCGCGCTGCCTCCTCCACCGTCTCCCTCGCACCGTTGCCATCGCCGTCCACGCTTGCGCCCTCGCGCTGCCGCCATCGCCTTCCTTGCCGCGGCACCGCCGTCTCCTCCGCCCGGCGGCCCGCGCACAGCGCCACGCCGGCCATTGTCTCCCTCGCGCTGCCGTCCGCGCTCACCATCCGGCCTCCTCCTCTCCCTCTCTTCTCCTCTACCCCGCGCACCAGCCCCTTGCCCCGCCGGCCCCTTACTCTGTCGGCGGGCGCTGTGCTTGCCCGTACGTACTACTCCCTCTCTACCTCCTCCGCCCGGCGGAGGACCGCCGCCCGCCCGCCCGTCCTCCTCCCCTCCTTCCGCGCAGGCCTTGCCGTCCATGCTATCCTGTGCAGCAGCGCCACCGCTGTCCTCACTATCATCGTCTGTGCAAACAACGCCGGCGTCGTCCGCGCTGTCATCGTCTTGTGCAGCACGCGCTGCCGCCGTTGTGGTCTTGTGAGGGAGGAAATGCTAATGTGGTTGGTTTTGTGATCGGGCCATCGAGCCTAGGGTCGTGTATGATCGGCCATCGAGCCGACGTCTCGTGTTTACTTGTTACCGGCCGTCGAGCGAGACGTATGCCCATCGTTTTGGTGACCCAGCAAGCGTGGACCCTAACCCTAAACCCTAAACCCTAAACTCTAACCGGCCATCGATCTTGATGCAATCACTAAACTTAAACCCTAATCGCAAACCATAATCAAAAATAAACCCTAATCGTAATCCTTAATCATGAAACCCTAATCAACCGTAAACACTATCTATCATATCATATTTGTTGTTGTTTACATGACATATTCAGTTCTAACGTCTTACCCATTTATTTGCAGAAAGGGATCCCCCGAATGACGACAACAGAACGATGTCATGATGGACATGATATTTGACAACGATGCTGGTGGATATGACAATTCAATACCGGTGAAAATAATGAACAAGCATATGGTGGAGGTCCAGTACCTCCTAGATGCTCCAGTAGATGCTCCAGATGAGCAACAAAAACATCATGGAAGAGAAATACGGCGAGGTATACATTCAGTTAGTATAGTGTGATGGCATGTTATACTTGTTATTTGTTACAAGACATCCAATATTTATTATTTATTTATTTAAGTTAGATATATAGTGTGTGATATCATTTATAACGTATGTAGGCCTCTGCTCACAGCAATGATAAAAGTACGAGGCCCGAAAAGCCTTTGGGGGGGTCGGTACATGTATCGGAATTCGAGGAGGCTACCAGTAAATTGCTTGGACCACATGCACAGGTCTTCACCCACTGTGGGGTCCTTGCAAGGGACCGGATCCCGATCAACGCTATTGAATGGAAGCACCGAAAAATGCTCCAGCACATATTACTTTTGTCTCTGAGCGTGACAAGCAAGCGTGTTGGGAGGACATCCTTGCACATTTCAGGCTCGACACAAAAAGAAGCCCTGAAGGCGCAAGTCAAGGACTTTGTTATGAGAAGAATGTCAATGCAATTCCAGTGTTGGAAGAAGACGTTGTACAACAAATTTATCAAGCAGAACCTGACGCCAGATTTCAACATGAAGGCATACGTGAAGTTGCAGCCATTTTGGGATGAGTTCGTCGCCTTCAAGAATTCCGAAGATGGGGAGGCATGGGTGAGAAGGAACCAACAGAATGCCATCACTTGGGTTCAGGTGGCTACAAGAGTGCCATTCATAAGTGGCAAAAAATGGAAGAGGGGTTGATTGCCAAAGGCATCTTACCAGATTCTTACCACTGGCCGGAGCGTTGCAAGAATTGTTTTTTCGCTCACGGGGGTAACCTGGACGTTGAGACCGGAGCTGTGGTGTATGGAGAAAAAATCATTACCGCAGCAACCAGATTCGCTGAGGCTCGAAGCTTAGTTGAAACGGGAGCGTGGATCCCGGACAGAGAGAAGGATGAGTTGACATACGCACTGGGGAATCCTGAGCATGGCGGGCGTACGAGAGGATATGGGGAGGTGTCTTGGGAGCTTGGCTTTGCGAAAGACAGAGACTCATATAGAAGTCGTGCTAGAAAGAAGGCGGAAGAGGCGGCGCGGTTTAAGAGGATGGAGGAAATGGTTCTCGAGTCCCAGAAAGAGGCCCGTAAAGCGAATGCGCGCAGAGTATGTCTCGAAGAGAGAATGGAATAGGAGATAGAAAAGAAAGTGCAGGAAGCTTTACAGAAGCAACATACTGCATCAGGGCCGATAGTCAACATCAGCCGCCCCCCCCCCCCCCCCCCCCCCCCGTCTGGTAAAAAAGCAGTTGCGCATCCACGGAGTTGCCATTGGCTAGAGATGACGCGAAACTGCGGTTCCCTATGGATGACATCACTCAACCTCTCACAGTATGTGAGCTGCACATTCCATAGGGGACTGCCGCCGACACAGTCATGGTGGCTACCGGTTTTGTGTCTCCGCGGATCCTACGAAGACCCCCAAATCCATGGAGCAGTAATACCAGTTGGATAAGCTGCTGTCTCGGTGGATCGAGTTGTCAAAGAGTTCATCAATGTGCAGCTTGACATCGAGGGAGTGATGGGGAGAAGACGGTAGGAGATGCGGGGAAGTCATTCGTTTGCTGGCGGAAACGCTACATCATCATTCCCGGGGTATCCCTCGTCCTCCGGCGCATCCTCCTCAGCCTAACCCTAGGTACGAATTAATCATATCTCGTTCTACATCACTAGCCCTAACAAATTTGTATTGCATTACTAAGTGGTTTAATCACATATAACTTGTTGTTTTGTCACGGCAGGCACTCCCCCACGCTAAGCCCAATAATAAATTCACCAAGTGGCCACAGTGTTGCGGGTGCTGACGGACCAGTGGGAGACACGGCTACATCTCCCTCTCCTCCAGCGCCCGCTCCATCGCCTCCACGACGGTCACAAGCGAAGGCTTTGGCGTCGGCCCCACCGGAGCCGAAGAGGAAGAGAGTTTGTCATTCACAAGAAAAATTATCACCGCGAACACTGAGGAGGATGCGCCACTCTCAAAGGTGCAAGATTTCTTCAAGAAGTGCAAGGACAATAAAGCGAAGAAGGACGAATCTCTGTACTTGTTGCTCAAACAAGGAGAACTAAGGAAAGCGGTGCGTGAGAGGGAGAAAAAGAGACGTGAATCTCTTAAGCCTACCCCACTCTCAGACTATGAGCGCACAATGTCCAAGTCCATTGAAGCGGAGACAAAAAAGAAGAAAGTGGGCAAAGGTGTCCCACAGCTAGGGGAACAATTGCAGCACTCAGTGCCCCCGGGGATCAATGAATATGGATCAAACACGATTCTCTCCGAACTCCTGCCTCCAGATATCGATTACAAAGGACTCGAAGATTTTCTCAAAGGTACGAGTTTACCTGTTTCCGAAGTGCTCAACGAAGAAACCTGCCCGAAAGCCACGGTAATCGATGAGTGGATAAGGAAATATGAATTTGGAAGGAGTCTATAACAATCTTGCGGCACTCAATGAACTTGGCACACAAATGTACAAGCTAAACAAGTGGTACATGGAGGCATGCAAGAGTGCTGAGCCAGACGTCAATGATAATATTTGTGTCAGGATTAGACAACATGATTGCTTCCGTGGCGATGACATTATGTACGTCCAGTTCACTGAGTTACATCCGCTATGCCACATGAACGATCTGGACAAATCCCTCGTCAGTTTGCTATTGTCTGTAAGTGAATCATTTTTTAGTAATCTCACGGTGTAGCATAATATACATATATATAAAGTAACATGTCTTTCTTTACAGGGACATTATAAGAGACCTTAGACTTATCAAGGAAAAGACAATTGGTTTTTATGATCCAAACATTATATTCAAGGACCCGAAGACTGCCTACGCCAAATGGAAAGAGCAAACAGAGAGGAATCTTCGTAGGTTTTTGATCAACCAAAAGGAAAAGAAATATATACTCCTCCCATACAACATAGGGTGAGTGTGCACATTTTAGTTTACTTACTCAATTCAGCATAAATATATATATATATATATATATCTTGACTATCTATAAACAATTGCAGCTATCACCGGATACTCATAGTCTTCGTTATCCCTAAAAGTACAGTGTTGGTCTATGACTCATTGCAAAAAAACTTGATGATTATAGAGATATGATCAACATTATCAAGGGGTAACTTGAATCTTTAGATATTATTGATTCCTGCTCTTCATACTCTACAATAGTAAACAAACGATCAATTATTGGGCAGGGTTTGGTCTTGGTACATTGAGAAGCACCGGCCAGAGCTGAAAGCGCACTTCTAGATCCTATCGTTCTACAGTGGGTACTAAAGCAGCGACAAGGAACCAACACTTGCGCATTCTACATCTGCGAGTACCTCGCGAATTTTGCAAAAAGGACTCCTATTGACAAACAGCGGGTACGTCATATGTATATAAATCTTATGTATATTAATGTATTTTGCCTTTATTGCAAATTGAAGGAGCTATGGTTGAAGGAGCAAGTGATGGAACCGGTCAAGATCAAAGCACATCAAGAAAGAATTGCAGGATTTCTGATGGACCAAGTCATCAATCCAAGGGAGACTACCACTACAACCCCGCAGAACGACTAGTGCCTAACACGGATGAAGATTTGTATGACATTTGAGTCGCGGGTCTATGAATTAGTGTTCAAACATGTCTGTGTATAATGTTTTGATATACTTTTTCACTATATATAGCTTTAAGTTTCATTTTCTGTAATGCTTGAACTAAATATATGTTCGCGTATACATAGATTAGTAGCGGAGAATACGTATTTAGAAATCTAATTGAAACTTATAACCAAAACAAATAAGAAACCAAAATGGAAAAGAAAATAAAAGAAAAAAACAGAACCTTTAATCCCGGTTGGTGTTACCAACCGGGACTAAAAGGGCTGGCCGAGTGGCCCAGTCTGGAGACCCTTTTAGTCCCGGTTGGTAACACCAACCGGGCCAGCCCTTTTAGTCCCGGTTGGTAACACCAACCGGGATTAAAGGTTCACCTTTAGTCCCGGGGCAACCAACCGGGACTAAAGGGGAGGCCTTTAGTCCCGGATGGCTCGTCCTGGGTCATGGCTCGGGACTAAAGCCGCTTTGTGTAGCAGTGCTCGCAGCCATGCCTCGTCTCGTCTGCTATAGTTGGAGAGCCGACACTGAGAATACAAGACCGAACAGCCATGGACGCACCTCAACTGCTTAGAAGAGCAACGAAGATCTGAGCATATGTTGGCAGTAGTCTTATAATACCCAATGACACTAGCCTGAGCATATGCTTCCGGTCCAAGGCTAGCCACTAGATGCTCCAAGGAACCAAATCCAACAGTTGGTTATAGAAATCATCTATGTTAAATCACTACTACAGATTTCAACATCACTGCCGTTCGTAATTTGAAAAATCAGATTTGTAAATTGATTGTTTGAGCCACTAAACGAATTCAAATGAAAAAATTGTGAACTACAAAGTTTCATAACTTTTCGAGATCTACAACTTTCATGTAGCAAGTTTTTTCATCCGAGGTGGTTTACAAAAATTTGAATTTCAAATTTGACATATTCAAACGTATTTTCGATGACAAGATGATTTCAAATGAACAAGTTGTGAACTACAAAGTTTCATAACTTTTTGAGATCTACAACTTTCATGTATAAAGTTTTTCCATCAGAGGTAGTTTACAAAAATAAAAAAAATTGTAACAGTGATGCGGGATTTTGAACCGACACTGTTTTGCCTTTCTGTAGTAGTGAATGAGAAACCGATACATGATGGCCGAAAGGCCTCCTTTTAGCTTTCAAGCTGGATCGACGGACAAAGACCGGCACCCCTCTTCCCACTGCTCTTCAATCATAGTAGGAGAAAAAATAGAACTGTCAGAGATGCTATCCTCAATGGAAAATGGACAAGTGACATTGCCCACAACCTCAGTGTAGGCCTACTAAGGGAATTTTTTGTCTTATGGAGACATACGCAGTCTGTACAATTTGATGAAGATGAGGAAGACCAGATAATTTGGATACTCGAAAGCTCAGGCGATTATTCAGCAAGCTCAGCCTAAACCATTCAATTCAGTGGACATATGACCTCCAATTTTCCTAAGCTCATTTGGGTGCCATGGGCACCTCCACGCTGCAAGTTTTTCCTCTGGCTGCTTCTACAAAATAGGATTTGGACTACGGCAAGATTACAACTACGAGGGTGGAGGAACAATTATTTCTGTGCCTTATGCGAAAGAAGCCTGGAGACCTCCCTCCATCTCTTCATTGAGTGCCCTTACTCAAGGAAGATCTGGGAGTTAGTGGCGAATTGGAGCAATTGTACCAATCTAAATCCAGCTTCCTGGATCCGGCAAAGTGTGATGGAGGAATGGTTCCTTGCAATAACCGAAAGCGGCACAAAATCAGCACATTCTCTAGCAATTCTAGTTTTGTGTGAGATTTGGAAGCAGAGAAATGCGGTAGTCTTCAACGGCCAAAGAAGGACAGAGCAGGCAATTTTCACAAAAATAAAGGACGAATGCGCAATTTGGAGTTCGGCTGGAGTACGAGTTCTTCGACCCATAATGATTGCCAACCATCTAGCGAGTAGTTAGCTTAAGTTCTCTTCATCCTCATCAGGCGGTCTGCCACGTGAGGAATCGCCTCTCGCACATGTAGTCTCGCAACTCTGTTCTCTTGCTTATTAATACAAAGCCGGTTAACCGGATCTTTCAAAAAAAATGAGAAACCAAGAAAATTGTGGGTTGGTGTTGGAAACATGCATGATGATGCAGGGGGTTGGGCCTAGGAGGCATACGGAAATATATTCCCCACGAGCATACTACACAGCCTGGTCTCAATCTGGTGAAGAATTCATGATCACAAGTATGTTTTGCAGCTCCTTCCAGTGGGACATCTGACCTTGTCCCTGGTGACTCGTGCCCTCCCACACCTCTGCCGCTTTCACTGATAAAGAGCATGACCCCTGGAGGTTGATGATCACTGAATTTGGCATAGTGTGTTAGGCAGTCAGCATCACCTCCTCTGATATCAGTAGTCCTCCGTGAAGCAAAATCATGTTGGTGTCACTGTGACAACTCAATCATTGCGAATGCAATAGATCTTTGTGTTACTGGATAGGACATACATTCTGTGGAGATTAAAAGCAAGTGATCAATCACAGTATATAATAATAGGCCTGATTCTATCTTTTGATAGAAGAAGCCGGATATGAACTATCCATTATCTAAAAAAAAGTATATTGAAATTCAAAACCAACTTCAGCGCATACTTCCTTAATTACTAATGTTTGTTGGGTGGAAGATAACCCATCAATTAAGTTAAGCCTGCTAATTTGTATCACTAGTACAAAGAAATTTTCATAGGCTGGTGAAAACCAAAGGTTGTGTTTTCTCCGTCCTCGAGGTTAAGGTGGGTCATTATTTACAGAGGCTGAAGGGAACAATCCCGGTAAGAAGTTTTCAAATATGCGTAAATAAAATATGACAGCCTTTTTGGATATTCACTTTATGCTAGCGGTTAGCCTATGTGGCCTACCTATGGAAATCAATTATCATAATATAGAAAAATAGCGCTAAAAATAAAAAGGTAAACTACAACGCTTAACACACATGGTAGTTCTTTTAGAAAAAAAAAGTGGGCTTAACCTCTTCCACAAATAATTCTATATGATTGATCAAGTGCATTTCAGTCTCTTATTCCACTCCACTGTAGAAAAGCCCGGCCACTAATTCACCTCTTGTGTACTTCTACTTCTATTCTCTGACAACTATATATGTCCTTGAAATTTAAACCTAATTAATTCTCTCTAATCAATGGCATATCAAGACAAGATATCAATGACATATAATTGTATCATGCGGATTAAATGTCTACGGATGTAATAACTAAGTGCAGTGTGACCGTAGGGACAACCCATCAAGCCACGATATAGAGGCATCGTCTTTCCACCTGTTATAATATATATATGCTGCTCCAGATGTGTTGTAAATGGTCATCTGTATTTCTTCATGTCACCATGTCTCCAATTCTTAGTTTTAGTTTAGGATAGGATGTTGCCGGAGAGTACGTGACGGTGTTTGGTTTTGGACTTTAGATAAAGGTAGAGGGAATAGAGGGCATGCAGGAACCACATCTATTGAGGTATCACAATACATGTCCTTTTGAATCTTCTTGCATGCCAGCAAGGTTAGTTGCCACGAAATTGGATTTCTCGGCTCTGGGTATCATTGCTACCGGCTGACCATGCCAGATCCTCCGCGCATCCTTCATTGTCATGCTGAGCTGGCTAAACCTGCCACTAGTGCAGGACTGACTTTTAGTCCCGGGCCTAAAGGGCCTGTAGTCCCGGTTCCGGAGCCAGGACTAAGAATACACACTGAAGTTTCAAGTTGGAATGACAAGATGAGGACGCACATAGGAAAAAGAAGCAGCAGAGAAGAGCAGCGGCTTACTAGAAAACTGATTTCATGTATAGTAGTGACCACCATATACCTCAATAGGAAATCATCAGGCTCCATGTATATGTTTCACTTTGTTGGGATGGGAGCATCATTGATGCAAACATTGAAGTTTGTGGATGTTAATCACTGCATAGTTACTGGAATTTGACAACTTGTGAACACATGGTGGAGTTGTGCCTATGTGTGTGTATGATCAATGATCAACACAAGTGTGAGAGGATTGAGGCTGTCCTGGTAGACTCATATTTCGTATGTATTTGATGAGATATTTGTCTATTACTTAATTAACAAATAATTTCTAACTAGATTCCGCAGTACTGGATTAAAAAATGCCCATAAATATACATTGGCGCATTTGTGCTCAGTAAACCAGATCCATAAATTTAGCAATTTCCTTGGGTGGACAGGTTAACACAATCTCCCTTGCAAATATGATATCTAGGGGGTATTGGGTTACAGGGACAGCTCCTGAAAATGGGTGTTTTCTAATGATAGTTGACTTAGAGATCTATTTTTGGAGGTGTGGTTGACTTAGTCGACTAGCCTTGAAATTAGCAATAAAACAAATAAATTTGTAACCATTTCATGAGAAGTCGAGTGAAGACAATATTTACAACATAAATTTTAATCAATCATTTGATTTGTAAAAGTTATTTTTATGGGCTGTTAAACTGCACCATAAAAATTATTGTTAGATGCCATTGACCTAACAAAACTGCCTACAAAAAGCGAGAGTATTAGTTTTAAAATCTCCTCTGAAAACGCCTAATATGTACAATGGTTGGGGTAGTAACCGTTTTTAAAATCAACCTTAAAAATCTATTTTGGCTGTCTCTAAACAACGATCAACAGAGGCAGTTCCTAAAATGCCTATCTCTGTCCATATTAGAATCTGTCTCCTAATTTTTTTTTGTGAAACCCAAAAGCCAAGAAACGTAAAAGATTAACTGAATGTAAAAGACTAGCCAAATCACTGACTATGCCCTCTATCACTTTATTCGTACACTGTGCACTCCCCTATCGCCAATTAATGGTGTATTGATATTTTGTACTTAAAAGATAAGAGCATATGTTTGGTTATTTAAGGAGAATATGCATAGTGCAGACATGTATTGATATATATTGAAAATAAAAACGAGCATCCTTATATAACAGTCACCGCGTGTGCCATTAATCTTGTCGTGTCTTGATCTTTCAGGCGAATGCTATGCACATATATATTGATGGTAGTCTTGTCCAGTGACGACATCGCTATCATTCTGAGCTGCCACTTAGTATTCCATCCTTGATTAGGATAGCCAGTAAATTGTGGGTCGGCATTTGAAACATGGATGAAAAATTGATGATACGGCAGGTTTGGCCTAGGAGGCATCCGGAAACATACTTCTGTCAGAATTACTACATACCGAAGCCCATATTGCTGGAAGCATCCGCGCAAAATGACCAGCCGTGCTGATGGTTTCTAGGAAGTGTTCGGCACTGTGTAGCTTTCACGGCGCCTCAACCCGTAGCCCATCTCAGGAGAAGTTGGCACTACTACTGTATTGTGTGGCAGGACGTGCACAATCCCATATGCGTGCTGCAGAGGGACCTGCTGCGAGTCATCTTTGCAGAGTTCGGGTAATTCAAAGAGGCCTGGATGACTAGAGCTACATGAATGCTGACGTGCTGTATGATGAGCGGGATACAGGGCTTCCATCACAAATAAACCATGGAATACACAGGTAGAGACCCACAATGGTCAAATTTAATGTACGTACCTATGTTAAATGCTGACGTGACAGCAAGAAGTATTTATGAAACTGCTTCTCTAGATCGGCCCAAATAATCACAGAATTTGGAGGTAGTGAAATGAATCATGTAAATGTTGATCCAGATAATGATGATGAGAACAATCTCACCCTCAGCTCATCTCTGTTAGCCGCTTCCCCACACTGAATAATGAAGCGGTTGATATGCTCCATTGTTGACGTATCATCTTGGCCACAAAACTTTGTGAAATCTGGCACTTTATACCGATTTGGGAGAGGAGTCAAATCATACGCCGGAGGGTACGACGTTCGATAAGAGTATGTATTGACTTTAGGCTTGATGCCGAATTGTTCTTTCATCACTTCGGCGATCTTATCGGCCCAGTATGCATCTTGACCTTGCCGATGCACCGGCTGTACAGTAATTGACTAAGCTAGTTGATAGGTCTCCTCATATCCTTGTGGCAAATAAGCCGGAGCTATTGGTGTGGGCCCGACACCTGCTCGCTAAATATTATGCATCGGCTGATTTGCCGATGGACAACCATGACTGCCCGCTGAGATGTACTGTGGTATTACATTCATCGGTTGATATGCTGATGCTTCATTCTGAACGCTCGTCGGGTGCTGCGGCAAAGTAAGATTCACCGGCTGGCATGCCGATGCATCATTATGGATACCCGATGATAAGTAGCTTTGTTGAAATCCTGCAATCTGACCCCCAGATTGTACCATCTGTTGCTGAATCGGTGTCTGACTAGTCCATCCAGGATTACGAGTCATTGGCATATAATTCACCGATGGCTGATAGCTGGCCGGCGCCTGTCGTTCCTGTACTCTGCAATCAACCAACTCACCACCCTGGTGCGATGGTATTCCAGTCTGAGGATTTGCCAACACCATGGACTGACCTACAGTTGCCATGTCTTGTTGAATCGGCAAAGAACCTGCCGATGGTTGAGAATAAGACATCTTGGGTATCGCGATTTGAAGATTCTCAGACGGCAGCTGCACATTTGGAGAAAACATAGGATAATTTGGGATCATTGGCTGTGCAGATATTGCCGATGCCTAGGAGCCCTCCATATTGCACTGTTATCTTGGATTGATCTAGAATCAGCAGATGAACTTGAAGGCATACCATATCCCCACCAGCTGGCTAGAGTCATCTAATTCTTCATGACAGGTCCTGACATCGCCGACGCCACCGGATCTGTGTTCAATCGAGTGACGCTTACTGGGCTTGATCTTGGCGGCATAGCCTCATCAGCAGGCGGATTCATGGGTTGGGAAGACGCCATTGGAGCCACCGATGAAGTTGTAGCAGATGTCGATCTAGGTTGATGATACGCCGGACCAACATACTGGGGTGCCCGTCCCTCTTTGAAAGATTGCATAACAGCGTTGTACACAGTATTGGACAGCACATTGGAGTGGCTAATCAACGCTTGATTTAATGCAGAATTAACCATATCTTGTAATTTACCAGGATTGGCGTCGAAAGTGACCTGCCACGGCAACGACGGATCTTGGTTCTGGACATCATCGCCGCTCCTGCTTAGGCTGAAGGATTTCAGATATAGCTGCTTGTACTCCTCCATAGCCTGCTCCATAGCCTGCTTCTGATCATCTTTCAGATCTGCTTCGGAGACTTCAATGACATTGCTTTGATCAACCTCAGTAGTATTACCCATAATAAGCTTATAATAGATAAAACTGTGGCAACAAGATGTGTTATTGGTCCCACCGGGTGTGTCAAAATAGGTGTTGACACAAAAAGCGTCGGATCTGCGAACACCTCGGGCTTATACCCAACATCGATATCCAAGGTGTGCCAGTCGATTTGACCAGTTAATCGACAAGGATGATAACTAGAACAAAATTGAACGAGACGACGGCGATGCGCCCGGACGTCAAGGCTCAGATTGCTCAAAACGCGGAACTCGCAAAGTGGACGGCGGTCTTGTAGATGCAGCCCGTCGAAACCTTGTAAGAACTCGTAGATGAACTATGACTAATGCGATGAAAGTAGATTTGCTAGAAAAAGTAGATGAAAATAATAGATTTGTTTGATTGATGTATATATTTTTACACCACCCCTCGATACATATTTATACCCCAACAGACACGACTCATACCTAAACAAAACTCCTATTTTTAAGAAAATAAACGACTCGTGCAAGAGTCGGATTCAAACTATAATAATACTAGAATAAAAATCACCAGTTTCCTTATCTGTCCTTCTTACGACGAAACCTTCCATGGGCAGATTCCTTCCAATCTGCAACCTTCCTCTATTACCTTTGGCAGCTTTCTGCTGACGTCATCCACGTCATCCTGTATTCATTGGCATGCCTTCCTATCGGCAACACCTTCTACCTTTATCAGTAACACTCTCCTATCGGCAAGTAGCTTTCCTTTTTCCCCGACGCTTCTTTAATCAAATTCATCATCGGCAACTTCTTTCATCCCCATCGGTAATCCATCTAGTAGAGTCTTGATGCCGATAGGGAACAACGATCACCTCCTTGCCGATCAGCACACTCAGTTCACATTGACACATACCAAAAACGGTGTCAACAGGAACGATATGTGAGACTTTTGGATTTACAACTATACTTTGCGAACGCTTTGTCAAATGCAAAAATGGTGAGACCAATCGTGTTATTCATGACGTTTGGAGGTGAGACCATCTAGGGTTCCAAAAACTAGTTTTGAACTATGAAAATTTCAAAATTTAAAATTTGAGCCATCCAAAATTCGTCACATACAAAGTCGACCAAAACACCGTATGTAGATCTGGATGAGTTTAAGAAACCTGTTATTCATGACTTTTTTATTTGAGACCATTTCGGGTTTAAAAAACTACGGTCAACGTGTCATTTTTTTAAAATCCAAGATTTCACTTGGTCAAACTTGGTCAAATGAGCCACCAAATGACATTAAATGAAAAAAAGTTGAATACCAAGATTGTATAACTCATCAAGATCGATATTTTTTATATAAATCATTTCTGCATTTGAGAAAGTGTTTGTAGAACTCATCAAGATTTGACTTAAAATCCAAGGTTTGACTTATATATATATATAAATATATATATATATATTAACACAAAAAGCGTCGGATCTGCGGACACCTCGGGCTTATACCCGAACTCGATATCCAAAGATGTGCCAGTCGATTTGACCAGTTAATCGACAAGGACGATAACTACAACAAGATTGAACGAGACGACAGCGATACGCCCGGATGTCAAAGCTCAACTTGATCAAAACGCGGAACTTGCGAAGGTAACAAGGGTCCTGTAGATGCAGCCCGTCGAGACGTCGTAAGAACTCGTGAATAAACTAGAACTAATGCGATAAAAGTAGATGCTGGAAAAGTAGATAAAAAGTAATAGATTTGTATTGATTGTATATGTTTCTACACCGCTCCTAGATACATATTTATACTCCGGTAAAAGGAGTTATACATGGACACGACTCATACCTAAACAAAAACTCCTATTTTTAAGGAAATAAAACGACTCGTGCAAGAGTCGGACTCAAACTAAAACAATAATACTAGCATAAAATCGCTAGCTTCCTTATCTGTTTTCCTTACAATGAAATTTTCCATCGGCAGACTCTTTCAATCCGCAATCTCCTTCTATTACCATCGGCAACTTCCTGCTGACGTCAGCCACATCAACCTGTATCTATCGGCAATATTCCCGATCGGCAATGTTTTCCTGTTTCCATCGGCAACACCCTTCTGATCGTCCAATACCTTCTTTTGTTTCCTCAATCTCCTGTCTTCATTGGTAATCCAATTGGTGAGATTCTAATGCCGATAAGAAAAAGAAACCATCTTTCTACCGATCGGTGCAACTACCCTTTTACCAATTAGTGTATCCAGTTCCATATTGACACGTACAGAAAACGGTGTCAACACATGCCCCCCAATTTCGGAGTATAAAATATCTTATGCACCGAAATTTGCTCCATTGTAATCTTTCCCTCCAAAATACCACCACCATTTTGATTACCGCGCGTTGTCACTGTAAATTACCAACAACTCCCGCAATTGTAGCACCAACAGTAATAATTTCCTCAATCACCGCGCAAATCAACGCGATATCCTTCCATATTCCTGCTCAATCAGAAAAGAAAACTTGAAAACGCCCTTTAACCTAGGTCTATAAAGACCACCGTCCGTCCTCTCTCTTACCCTAGGCTCACATTTTCACCTTCATCCCAACGTCATCCTCAAAGAGCACTATTCCAGCGGCGGTTCTTCTTCTTTCATCAGGAGGCACGAGCTTTGCAAGAACTCTGCTTCAATGGCGATCAATTTCACGGCTTCTGCGGTAATTTTCCTTCTTTCTTTGCTGTATGTATCGCAGTCTTCATCTTTCTGCATTGCTTTACAATCCCTTCCCCTTTCCTTTCTTACTTTCTGGATCTAGGAAATGCGCAACAAAATAGTGATCCCTACCGATCAAGAACATCTCTGCTGCTTAGGCCCAATGGGGAATGCCGATCCAACCAATCTCATCAACACAGAAACCAACCGCATCCCTTTCAGATCTGAGCATTTCGATCTAGGTTTATGGACAGACACCTTTTCTTCCTGGCCTAAACCTACCAAAGGGTGGAAGAACTGGTACCTCAGGATAGTCAGATCACAACAACTCTACTGGTCAGAGCGCAATATCGACCAATGCATTAGATTGTCTATTGCCGATATGGCCAAGAACGAGAATATGATGATTGCCGCCTCTTATTTCTGGTCCGATACAATGAATGTCTTTCTATTCAGACATGGACCAGCCACTCCTACACTTGCCGATGTACATATGCTCACCGGCCTTGATGTTTCTTCTGCCGACCCCACTACCCTCTTCCGTAGGAAGTCCGAGCGTCGGGTGAGCACATGTAACATCAGCGGTTGGACTAGATACATTCAAGAGTATCAGAAGACCGGATCGGTATTACCAAGGGAGCATGTCACCTTCCTTAACATGTGGTTGGAGAAGTTCATTTTCTGTGGCAGAACAGTCGGAACCACCAACATTTATCTTCCTGCAGCAGAGCTTCTGGCCGATGGAGGATTTCCCCTTGGTCGATACCTCCTTAGTTCAGTTTATCGCCTCCTACATCAAGTATCAGAAAAACTGCTGCTAGACGAACTCATCGGCAACCTTGGAGGTCCTTGGTGGTTCATCAACTTGTGGTTGAATGCCCATATGCACAAATGTCTCCAATTTGATCTGTTCAACCAACAGTTCCCAAGAGATATATCTGAAGACTATGTCTTTGACGATGACGAATCGGCAACCCGTTCCCCACTCAATTTTGGGGAAGCTATGATAGTACTACTAGGAACCGATGCCAACTTTGACCAATTCGGCATGTTCTTTCAGAGACTGTACTGTGGAATTCCTGCTGGAGAACGAGTTTGGTGGCCTTATGTCGATGAAGACAACCGATTCCCACTCTCCTTCAACCTCACCGATGGGAATATACCACAAAATGAAGAAATCATGAAAGCCACCCTCATCCCCCGAGCTATTCCGATTAATGTTGTCGGGACCGGGAAGAATTCTCATCCATCATACGAGTTCTACTATCCATCGACAACGGCAAGACAGCTAGCATTCGGTCAATTGCCGATCAAACTTAGCTATGTCAACGTGATAAAACCAAGAGAGGTCATCTCCAGTGCTATGGATTGGAACAAAATTGTCACTCTCTCCCCTCATGCCAATGTAACTAACATCGACTTATCTTCTTGGGCGCCGACATCCTTCATTACTGAATCATACAAGTCCTGGTGGCAAGAGTGGAAGGACCAACTATTTGCTCCATCATCACACTACTATCGGCACCTGATTGATGTTGATCATATCATTCCCGACGATGCGGTAAGCTTATTTCCAATACTACTTCGTTAACTTTTCAAATGTATCGGTAACTAACCCTTTATCAACAGGTTAATGATTTGATTCCAAAAAAGAGCAAGAGCGGCAAACACTTCAACTTGCGACTGATGAACCCTACATCGACCATCAGCAGTAAGGCCCCTTCATTGTCCGCCCCTATGCATCACAAGGTAGTTCCCAAAGTCACTATTAGAACTCGGCCATTACCAACCGATGACGCTACCACTGCCGGCGCCGTTTTGGCACAAGCCTTCACGGTGACAAGCCTTCATTTATCTGTATCGATCATAACATGCTTAATCGACAATTTTTTACTCACTTTGCACCAAATTCTCTTCTGCAGTAGACAAGTTCATCGACAGCCACCCCAAGTGTACGAACCTTTATGGCTCAACCTGCCTATGGCCCCCAAGTGCAAGGGTCAAAACGCCAAGGCCCTTCAAGTGTTGCTCCCCGACCAAAACATAAGAAGTCATCAGCTCCAGCTGCATCTCCTCAAGCTCCTGTTGATACACCAACATTGGAGCCAGTATCGGCACCTATCCCTGAGCAGCCACAGACTGAGATTCCTGACCAAAGGACAGCACCGTTACCGCAAGAGATGGCCGCAACAACGGAAACAGCGTCGGCATCGGCACGAGCATCAGTATCGGATGAAACCCCCAACCAAGGAACGGTCCCATCGCCACAGGGGTTAGCTACAACAATGGAAGCAGCATCGGCTTCCACACCAGCACTAGCACCAACCGTCCCTCCTGCTGAGGCAAATTCATCGGCAACTTTTGCCGATCCTTAGGATACGGTTGCGTCACCTACGTCAAGCCAAAGGAGAGAAATCACTCTAAAAGAGGTAAACTAGGAACGTTCATCATAACTCTGTGATATATAAGCTTCCAACTGACAAATTTCAATTCTTATCCTTTTCAGGCCCAAGACTCCCCAAACAGCCTATTCTCCTTTGCTGTCAACATTCCAGATGATGCCGATGAAGAAGAAAGCTCTACTCTAGCCCCAGACATCACATCGGCAGAAGTAAAGTCCAAACTTGAAGCAATGCTACTCTCACTGCAGCAGAATACATCCCAATTGGTCCAAGATTCCAACGCAGTAAGGATAGCCTTCAAAGAGATTCAAGGTCAACTTCCTGCCGACATCGAAGACACGCTCTTCCATGCAACATATCTTGAGAGCCGACAACATCAATACCAAAAGGCTTCACGCCGCATCGCCGATAGAACTTCTCAAACACAACTTGAAGAAGAAATACTCAAGCTCAAGCAGACCGCGAACAAAAAACATAAGGACATCGGTCGTCTAGAAGCTTCTAGTACCGAGCTTGAACAAGAGATTGTTCGTCTATCGGCACAGAAAGAAGAACTGTTGGCTGATTTAAAGAAGGTAGATGAAGCATTAAATTCAGTCACCTAGAAGAAAACCCAACTCCCTGCTATGACCAAAGCTTTGCAACAAGAAAGGGATGACAACGCTCAGAAAACCCAACTCCCTGCTATGACCAAAGCTTTGCAACAAGAAAGGGATGACAATGCTCGTGAAGCTCTTCTGATGAGAAGAAAAATCAAGACGGTTGAGAGTACTGCCGATGACGATGCCAGGGAAATAGAGGAAGCTGACCAAGTTCGCCTTCGTGCGATTTCATCCATCCAATCCCTGTTGTAATTTGTTGTACCGATAACTGTGATCTTGACGACTGTTCTTGTAATATAACGTTTCATTTGCCGATGTTTCGCATAATGACTTTATCATCGGTACTTACATTTGTATTACTTCATGCATCTATCCAGATACTAGGATAATATTTTTTCAAATATTTATCATTGATTTCTCTAGAAAATGCAACTCCTTCGAGAGTCTCCAAAATATAAGCGTTGCCCGGAACAGACTGATTTATCCGAAAAGGACCTTCCCAATTAGGAGACCACTTCCCAAACTTCAAACTTTTGGTTCCAATCGGGAAAATCAGTTTCCACACCAAATCACCATCGGCAAATTCTTTCACCTTTACCTTCTTGTTATACCATCTGGCAACTCTTTTCTTGTTCTCCTCAATACTGATTAGAGCTCTTAGTCGATGACCCGCTAGGTCTTCTAACTCATCCTTCATAAGGATATCATACTCATCGGCTGCTAACTGGTCCTGGGAAAACAACCGTCTAGAACCAGTTTTAATTTCCCAAGGTAGGACAACATCATGTTCGTATACTAACTGATATGGCGAAACCTTAGTAGCACCATGACATGCCATCCGATATGACCACAAAGCTTCATTCAGTACTACATGCCACCTTCTAGGGTTCTCTTCAATCTTGCGCTTGATAAGCTTAATTATTCCCTTATTAGTTGCTTCAGCCTGACCATTAGCTTGAGCATAATAAGGAGAAGAATTCAACACTTTGAACCCCATACCGATAGCAAATTCATCAAACTGCCCCGACGTAAACATGGTCCCTTGATTAGTCGTAATAGTCTGAGGAATTCCAAATCGGTAAACAATGTGCTCCTTCACAAAATCTATCATGTTTGCCGATGTCACATTCTTCAAAGGAATAGCTTCAACCCACTTCGTGAAATAATCCGTGTCAACGAGTATAAATTTATGCCCCTTGCTCGATGGTGGGTAAATTTGACCGATGAGATCAATGGCCCATCCTCTAAATGGCCAAGGCTTGATTATAGGATTCATTGCCGACGCAGGTGCCCTCTGAACATTACCGAACTTCTGACAATCTTGACACCCTTTGAAGTACTCAAAACAATCCTCAAGAATTGTCGGCCAATAATATCCATTTCGCCTAATCATCCACTTCATCTTGAATGCCGATTGATGCGCTCCACATACTCCCTCATGAATTTCACCCATCAACTTCTTCGATTCCTCCCCATTAAGACATCTGAGCAAAACTCCATCAATTGTGCGATAATACAATTCATCATCAAGGAGCACATACTTGGTAGCCTGAAACCTCAACCGTCTTTCAACTTTCCTAGACGGATATGTTAAGTAATCGGAAATGTCTTTTCTCCAATCATCGGCAACTATTACCGATGTCCTTATTTCTTGAATCGGCTGATATCCCGAAGCATGTTGCGCCAATCGATTGACTTCTTCATTATGCAACCTAGGAATGTGTTCAAGACGATATTCTCTGAGTCCCTTTAATAACTGTAAGCACTTCCCATGATATGCAATCCAAATATCACTTCGGCACTCATATATTCCAACCAATTGATTGATTACCAACATAGAATCACCAAAGATTTCCACGGCATCGGCACGCACTTCTTGAGCAATTCCAACCCCTTCAGTAACGCCTGGTACTCAGCCTGATTATTCGTTGAAGTAGCAATAATCGGCAATGAGATTTCATACTTTTTCCCTCGGGGTGAAATCAAGATAACGTCGATACCTGCTCCCTCCTTACATGTGGAACCATCAAAGAACAAAGTCCAAGGAGCAATGTCTACTGAATTTAGCGTACCGCAATGCTAAGTAACAAAATCGGCCATCACCTGCCCTTTCACTGCCTTAGTTGATTCATACCTCAGATCAAATTCAGACAGCGCCAAAATTTCCGATTCTTCCGCTCAATATCGGCATTGACAGCAGATACTTGACCACATCATCCTTACATATGATAGTACACTCGGCCGATAGCAAACAATGCCTTAACTTGGTACAAGAGAAGTATAGACATAAACATAATTTTTCAATGGCCGAATGCCTGGTTCTAGCATCCACCAGCCTTCTACTCAAATAATAAATCACACGCTCTTTTCCTTCAAATTCTTGAATCAAGGCTGACCCGATAACACCATCATCGGCAGAGAAATACAATCTAAAGGGTTTCCCATGTCGAGGTGGAATCAAAACTGGAGGATTCGCCAGATACCTCTTAATTTCTTCCAAAGTCGATTGCTTCTTCTCTCCCCAGACAAATTCCTGGCCGGCCTTTAGCTTCAGGAATGGGCTAAAAGACTTAATCTTTCCAGACAGATTAGATATGAATCTTCTGATAAAATTAATCTTGTTGAGCAAAGATTGCAACTCAGTCTTGTTCATAGGAGCAACCACTTTATTAATTGCATCAATAGATTTTCTGTCGATCTCTATGCCCCTTTGATGCACCATGAACCCTAAGAATTGACTCGCCGATACGCCAAACGCGCACTTATTTGGATTCATCTTTAGCCCATGCTCCCTTGTGCACTCCAGAATCTTCCGCAGATCGGCAAGATTTCAATGTCTCTAGACCTAACCACCACATCATCGATAGAGATTTCGACCAACGTACTGATGTACTTATGAAAAATAAAATTCATCGCTCTTTGATAAGTAGCACCGGCATTCTTCAACCCAAAATTCATTACGATCCACTCAAACAAACCGACGTGACCTGGACACCTGAAAGCAGTTTTGGATATATCTTATTCAGCCATGAATATTTGATTATATCCAGCATTACCATCCATAAAACTGATAATCTTATGCCCAACAAAAATATCCACTAGTAGATCGGCAACAGGCATTGGTAGCCATCCATTGGCGTAGCTTTATTGAGATTCCTGAAATCAATACAAACACGAAGCTTTACATTCTTCTTATATACCGGAACCACATTAGAAATCCATTCAGCATATCGATATTGCCGAATAAATCTAGCTTCGATCAACTTTGTAACCTCAGTTTTAATATCGGGTAGTGCAGTAGGGTTACACCGGCGCGCCGGTTGCCGATGTTGTTGAAAATCCGACTTAATAGGCAACCGATGTTCAACTATCGATCGGTCCAGACCAGGCATCTCTGTATAATCCCACGCAAAACAATCTTTATATTCCTTTAACAAATCACTCAACTGTTGCTTACATTGGGGATCTAACTTAGCACTAATAAAAGTTGGCCTAGGCTTACTACCATCGCCGATGTCTATTTCTAGCAAATCATCGGCTGACGTAAACCCCTGTCCATGTTTTCCATCATCGGCGAACTGATCCATTAAACCTCTTCTTCAGAACCGACTGCTTGGATCGGTGTAATCTGGTAATCGGCCACCTTGAGAAATTCTGTATCCCAAGCTTCACCAGATATGCACTTGGTCTGCTCATAGGTCTCCAATTCTTCCGATGCAACAATTGACGGGACTTCACTCCGGACGGCTTCAATCCTATCTCCAACCCATTGCACAAGGCTTTGGTGCATCGTAGAAGGGATACAGCAGTTAGCGTGAATCCAATCCCTTCTCAAAAGCAAATTGTAGGTCCCTTTGCCGCTGATCACAAAAATGTGGTCGGCAAAGTTTTTCTGCCGATAGTCACTTCGACACATACGGCCCCCATAGCTGGTGACACATTGCCTTCAAAATCTTTCAGCTTCATGTCCATCTTGACTAAGTCTTGGTCACCTTTCCCAAGCTTCCTGACATACGGCATTATATTAATCGACGCTCCACCATCGACTAACATCTTTGACACCGGTTGCCCATCAACTTTGCCCTTGACAAACAAGGCTCTCAGATGCTGCCTTTCATCATCAGCAGGTTTTTCAAAGATAGCTGCCATTGGATCTAGCACTAGCTGACCCATATTAGCAGCTTCTTCCTCAGTATCAGTAGGTGCCATAAATTCCATCGGCAACATAACAACCATGTTGACTTCTACCGATGGACTCCTCTCCTTGTGTTTTGGCCTCCACTCCCAAACTGGAGGTTCTCCCTTAGAAGAGCTATAACCTAGATCATTCTAGCGTTCACGCTGGATTCTTCTTCTTTGAGTCTTTGTCAGGCCTCTAGGACACCATTGAGGCAGCTTAGTCTTCCAAACAGGTTGGTACTGCTTCTCACTGTATCGGCTTGTGTTACCTCTTATGTTTGGATCTCTAGAGAATATCTCTTCATCGGGCACCCTTGCATTAGCCCTCTCTTCAATCTCCTCTTGACGGATGCGCTTGCCAAGTCTGTCATGTATACTGAGTTTGCCCCCCAACCGATCATGTACTGATTCTTTTCCTCTGATCGGCCTAGTATAGCTTGATCCCTGGCCTTCAAAGCGAGACTTCTTCTCTGACCGATCAGTAGGATAGTACCCGTTGCATTCAGGACAATTATCGGCAATGAGCAGCTTGATGCCTTCTTCCCAACAATGGACGAAGAAGGGGCATTTCCAATGATCTTTATGCCGATACCACTCTTGGCGTCTTTCTTCTTCCCGTTGTCGATGATGTTCTTCTTGCGAATGCTTATACTCTGGTCGCGGTCTTCTGTGCGTGATCACAACACCATACGACGAACGTTGCTGAGGCCTCCAGGAACCACTGTTTTCATCGGCGGTTCTTTTACCCTCTCTTTCATTGGCAAGCTTCTTTCCCTTTACATCCTGCATAGCTATTTGATGTTCGGGATCCACCGATGAATTCTTCTTGGCCACTTCCGACGTCAATACTTTGACTTTCCCATCAGTTTCCACCATATTATTTGGAAATAGATGCTGGTCAATTTTCATCGGCCTGTGAGCTTTAGAATTTTCGAACTTGATTCGCCCAGATTCGATTTCTGACTGCAATTGCTGCCTGAAGACTTTGCAATCATTGGTACTGTGTGAGGTTGCGTCATGCCACTTACAGTACCTCATCCTCCTAAGTTCTTCAGCCGATGGGATCACTTGATTAGGCGCCAGTTTAATCCGCCCTTCTTGAAGCAACAGATCAAATATCCTATCGGCTTTAGTGATATCAAAAGTGAATCTTTCAGCCTCCTTTTGACCAAATGGATAGGATATCGGCTTTTTATCTTTTACCCACTCGGCAACGCCGATATCCGTCCCTTCATCTAACTCAAAATCTTCCTCTTGTTCAATGAAGGACACCTTCTTATTCCAAGTCTTTCTAGGCTCGAAGGTTTTAACTTCTTGATTGGCAACTCTCTGCACGAGATGGCTCAGGCTCTCGAATTCTTCAGATGCATACTTATCTTTGATGTGCGGTAGTAATCCCTGGAAAGCCAAATCTGTCAATTGCCGATCATCCAACACTAAGCTGTAGCATTTATTCTTCACGTCCCGAAGCCTTTGGAGGAAGCCTTCTACCGATTCGTCATTGCGCTGCTTCAGTTTGACCAAATCGGTGAGCCTCTTCTCATGAACGCCAGAGAAGAAGTACTTGTGAAACTTCTTCTGCAGATCGGCCCAAGTAATCACAGAATTTGGAGGAAGCGCGATAAACCATGTAAACGCCGATCTAGATAAAGATGATGAAAACAATCTTACCCTCAGCTCCTCTCTGCTAGCAGCCTCTCCACATTGGATAATGAAGCGGTTGATATGCTCCATCGTCGATGTATCATCTTGTCCAGAAAACTTTGTGAAATCCGGCACCTTGTACCGATTTGGGAGAGGAATCAGGTCGTAGGCCTGAGGGAACGGCGTTCGATAAGAGTATGTATTGACCTTAGGCTTGATACCGAACTGCTCTTTCATCACTTCGGCTATTTTATCGACCCAATACGCATCCTGATCCTGTCGATGGATCGGCTAAATATTAATTGGCTGGGCCGGCGGATACATTCCTTCTGGCCTTTGCGGCAGAAAAGTTGATCCAATTGGTATAGGCGCAACACCACCTTGCTGAATATTAGGCACCGGTTGATTTGCCGATGTATAACCTTGGACACCTACTGGGGTATATTGCGGCATGATATTCATCGGTCGATATACCGATGTCTTGTTCTAAGAGTTCGCCGGGTAATGGTGATGATGTGCTCCTGCTACTTAGTGTCTAGTTTGTACTACCTATTGTCGAACTAGACTGGTCCATACAGGATTGTAAGTCATCGGCATATGACTTACCGATAATTGATAACTACCCGGTGCCTGTTGCTCCTGCACTTTGGAATAATCAACGAATTGACCTCCTTGGTGCACTGACGTCCCAGCATGAGGATTTGCCATCATCATGGGACGATTCATCACTGCCAAATCTTGTTGCACTGGCAAAGGATTTGCCGATGGTTGCCCATAAGGCACTTTAGGTATCGCCATTTGAAGATCTCCTGGCGGCAACTGTACATTTGGAGAAGACGTAGTGTAATGTACTATCGGACTCATCAGCTGTACCGATATTATCGACTCCATAGAGACTTTTCCCGTTGTACTATTGCCTTTGATCAGTTTAGCATCGGTAGATGAATCCGGAGGCATACCGTATCCCCACCAGCTAGCAGGAGTTGGCTGACTCTGGACTATATGCCCTGACATTGCCGATGCCATCGGATCGGTGTTCAACCGAACGATGCTTGCAGGACTTGATCTCGATCGTGTAGCTTTACCGGTAGAAGGATTCATAGGTTGGAACGCTAGAGCCGTTGATGAAGTCGTGGCAGATGCCGATCCAGGTTGATGATACGCTGGACCAACATACCTAGGTGGCTATCCTTCTTTGAAAAATTGCATGACAACATTGTATACAGTATTGGACAACACATTAGAATGGCTAATGAGCGCCTGACTTAACGTAGAATTAACCATCTCTTCCAACTTACCAGGATTGGCATCGAAAGTGACCTGCCGAGGCAACGGCGGATCTTGCTTCTGGACTGCGTCGCCGCTCCTGTTTAGGCTGAAGGATTTTAGGTACAGCTGCTTGTACTCCTCCATAGCCTGCTCCATAGCTTGCTTCTGATCATCTTTCAGATCTGCTTCGGAGACTTCAATGACGCTCCTTGGATCAACATCAGTAGAACCACCCATGATCTTGATCAAGAGATGTATCTAGGGTCCCACCGGGTGTGCCAAAAGAGGTGTTGACACAAAAAGCGTCGGATCTGCGAACACCTCGAGCTTATACCCGAACTCGATATCCAAAGGTGTGCGAGTCGATTTGACCAGTTAATCGACAAGGACGATAACTAGAACAAGATTGAACGAGACGACAGCGATACGCCCGGACGTCAAAGCTCAACTTGATCAAAACGTGGAACTTGCGAAGGCGACAAGGGTCGTGTAGATGAAGCCCGTCGAGACGTCGTAAGAACTCGTGAATAAACTAGAACTAATGCGATAAAAGTAGATGCTGAAAAAGTAGATAAAAAGTAATAAATTTGTATTGATTGTATATGTTTCTACACCGCTCCTGGATACATATTTATACTCCGGTAAAAGGAGTTATACATGGACACGACTCATACCTAAACAAAAACTCCTATTTTTAAGGAAATAAAACGATTCGTGCAAGAGTCAGACTCAAACTAAAACAATAATACTAGCATAAAATCGCTAGCTTCCTTATCCGTTTTTCTTACAATGAAACTTTCCATCGGCAGACTCTTTCAATCCTCAATCTCCTTCTATTACCATCGGCAACTTCCTTTGTTTCATTGGCCAATACCTTCTTTTGTTTCCTCAATCGCCTTTCTTCATCGGCAATCCGATTGGTGGGATTCTGATGCCGATAAGAAAAAACAACCATCTTTCTACCGATCGGTGCAACTACCCTTTTACCGATTAGTGTATTCACTTCCATATTGACACGTACAGAAAACGGTGTCAACAATATATATATATATATATATATATATATTAAATTTATATATACTTTTATGGTATCTAATATATTTTTAAGGGGATACGTGTGTCATAAATTTATATGTATATACATATTATAAATATATATTTATACATTCCCAGACTAGCAACCGAGGCCACACCCAGCAGTCGGCCCACCAGACCCACCAGCCCAACTCGCCAACCATACCAGGGCATATATATTCCCCTCGAAACCCTAATCTGCCACCCAACCACCCACTTGCTCCCCCAACGAATCAAAACGTGTGCCCTACCCCCTGCGAAGGCCGGCGGCGCGCCCTACCCCCGACGACCGGCGGCCCCTGGCCCTACCGCGACGACCGATGGCCCTTCGCCCTGCCCCAACGGGCGGCGGCGCCCCCCAGTCCGGCCTCCCCAGTCTGCGCTCCTCTCTGTCCCGGTGGCCTGGCCCCTTCCTCTTCGACCGTGGCGGCAGCCTCGCGCCCTCAGCCTCCACATTGACGCCGCGCCCTGGAAAGTGGCTCCATCCCCTGGATCGTGCCCTCAGCCGTGGAGCGCTGCGAGGAGCACAGGCCCCCGGATCTGGCGATGCGGAGAAGCGGCGCCCCGGCTTCCCTCCCCAGGCGATGACGGGTGAGCGACGGGGGCTGCTGCGAGCTCTGCAACGTCGATTGCGGCGCGACTAACCGGGTAAGCTTAGCTCCACGTCGATACGGCGATTTGCAGGTCCCTAGCTGTTCCTCTCGCTGGTTTTTCGTTTTAATTTTTTTAAGCACACCGTGTAACAGCATCTGTACTCGTGTGATGGTCTTGTATGCAGGAGAAGACTGGAGCGCATCCTCTATGCCCGGATCCGGGGATTTAGATGTCCCTGGCTGGTCCTATCTGGTTTTTGTGGTCGAACATGAAGTATACTTTGGGATTTGTATTTCTTTTTATGGCTAGCCTGAACATTTTTAAAACACTAGTATCTACACTTCATACCTGCATAGTATAGCTAATAAATGGATTACACTTTAGTTCTTTGTACCTGCATATTTCATCATAACCATGGAGGCTTAATGTTATGACTTCTTTCTTAGTGTTGTGCTAGGCTCGAAATAAATTGTTACAATTATTATCTGTTAGTGAGATGGAACTGAAGGTTAGATCGGACATGGTGGTGAGTCATGAAACTTTCAAGGTTATATGCAGTTTCTGTTTCAGCTGCTTTCATCCATAGTATTATTCTGGTAACATGGCCTTTTTCATGTTATAAGCACCAAACCTTTAGTTCATTTCAAATCAACATCTATTCTGGTCTGTGTGCACTCTCAATGCTGATTGCACTTGTATTCTGTATAGGGACTACTTTCTCCCTCTGGTGATTTATGTTTAAGTTCAACCTGGGTAGCAACAACAATAGATGTCGCCTTGGAGTATGATGCCATGTAAGTATTACATGCATCCCAATGGAGTTTTTTGACACTATCTTATCCTGGTGATTCAACATAATTATTTTCTTTCTCCCTGTATGTTCATTTTTCAGAAATCAATGAGATATTGAAACAAGACCTCTTTGTAAACAAGACCTATGTATCTTATACATAGTTTATTTAGATATCTCATGTATTTTCTTATCTTGATGCAAACCTCTTTGTATGTAATGGATTTATGATTGTATGATGTATATATCTATATATATCCATGACTGTATTATATTTAAGTTGGTATCTATTCATGATTATGTGTATATAATATTAAATATATTTGTTTTTAATCGTATATATTTTTTTTGGCCTATGGGGACATTTCCCTGACGGTTTAACAACGACAGGGAATATATTAACACCGACAAGGAAGCCCACATTTTTCCTGTCGGTTCATCGTCAGGGAAATGTATCTTATAACCTGTCGGTTTTATACCGTCAACGAAATATGTTCCCTGTCGGTCGTCCATATTTTTTGACGGTGCCTACCGTCAAGGAAAATTTAATTTCCCTGACGGTTTTATATTTTCCTTGTCAGTTTCCACCGACAAGAAATTAAAATCGTATTGCCCTGACGGTGAACCGTCAAGGAATATCAATTTACCCTGACGAGCCAGCCCTGACGGTTATTCCCTGACGGTGCACCGTCAAGGAAATTAATTTCCAATTAAATTTCCACTAGTGACTCTATAAACTTTTAACGTCGGAGCGACTTTTAACGTCAGACCATCTAACGTTATATAAAAGATATAACGACAAACTCTCTAACGTCAGACCTCTTGTGTACTTTTACTCCTCTTCTCTGTCAACTATGTACTTGACATTTGAATCTATCTAATTATCTCTAATCAATGACATATCAAGACAAGACAATATATCATTGACATATAATAGTATCATGCGGATGAAATGTCTACAGAAGTAGTAATAACTAAGTGTGGCTGTAGGGATCCCAGGCACATGGGTGGCGGTCTATTCTACGAATTGATAGTCACTAGAATGTGTCAGTTTTCTTCTTTTTCTTTGGCTATGTGTCTCATGATAGGCAGAGGCCGGAAGTCGCGCTCTGTGGCTTTGTATCAACTTGATGTATTGCTACTGAGGTCTTAATAAAGCTTCCTTTATCCAAAAAAAAAGGGACGACCCATCAAGCCATGATATAGATGCATCGTCTTCCACCTGTTATAACATATATATGCTGCTCCAGATGTGTTGTAAATGGTCAGATTTATTTCTTCATATTACTATGTCTCCAATCCTTAGTTTTAGTGTAGGATAGGATGTAGCCGGAGAGTGACGGTGTTTGTTTTTGGACTTTAGATAAAGGTAGAGCGATAGCAGCATGAAACCATATTTTGGCCATTCCATGCACGCCTGTGGAGGTAGCACGTTAGGGAATAGAGGGCATGCAGGAACCACAACTACTGAAGTCTCACAACACATGATATTCTTGTGAATGCACTTGCTTGCGAGCAAGGTTAGTTGTCACCAAATTGGACTGATCGGCTCTAGGTGTCATTGCTACCAGCTGAACATGTCACATCCTCCGCGCATCCTTCACAGTCATGCTGAGCTGGCTCAACCTCAATCGCAAACCTTGATACACAGAAGTGGAAGAGTACACACTGAAGTTACAGATTGGAATGATATGATGAGGACGCACAGGAAAAAGAAGCAGCAGAGAAGTGCAGCGGCTTACCAGAGGACTGATTCCATGAAGTAGTGACCACCATACCTCATTAAGAAATCATTAGGCTCCACGTATATGTTTCACTTTGTTGGGATGGGATCAGCACTGGTGCAAACATTGACGTTTGTGGATGTGAAGAATTGCATAGTTACTTGAATTTGACAGCTTGTGAACACATTGTGGTATTGTGCCCGTGTGTGTATGATGAACGATCAACACAAGTGTGAAAGGTTTGAGTCTTTTCCGATTGAGACATACTTCATATGTAGTTGATAAGATGTTTGTCTATTAATTAATTAATTGATGTGATCATCCTTAAAAGAGGGGTCCGTATTACAGAAATGACTTTTACAGGTGTGCTTGTCCTTGGAAAAGAGGGGGGGGGGTGCTTGCTTGTAGGAACTGCTCCTGAAAATGGGTGATTTCTAATGGTGGTTGACCTTGGAAAAACAATTTTCAGAGGTGGTTTACTTAGAGATCCATTTTTTGGAGGTGGTTGAGTTAGTCGACTAGCCCTGAAACTAGCAATAAAACAAATAAATTTGTAACCTTTTCTTGAGAAGTCAGATGAAGACAATAGTTACAAAAATAATTAATCAATCATTTGATTCAAGTTATTTTTATGGGTTGTTAACTTTACTGCACCATAAAACTTATTTCATAGATACCATTGACAACAAAGCTGCCTATAAAAATCGAGAGCGGTTTTAAAATCTCCTCTTAAAATGCCTAATTTGTACAATGGTTGGAGTAGTAACTGTTTTTGAAATCAACCCTAAAAATCTATTTTGGCTGTCTCTAAACAACAATCAAAATGTCATATAGAGAGGCAGTTCCTAAAATGTCTCTTACTTTTTTTTGTGAAACCCAAAAGCCAAGAAACGTAGAAGATTAACTGAATGTAAAAGACTAGCCCAACTGAGTATGCCCCCATACCTACACTGTCACTACTATCGCCAATTAATGGTGTATAGATATTTTGTACTAAAAGATAAGAGCATTTGTTTGGTTCTTTAAGGAGAACATAGTGCAGAATTGTATTGATATTTATTGAAAAGACAAGCATCCTTATAAAAGAGTCACCCGTGCGCGATGCCTCTTGTTTTGTCTTGATCTTACAGGCAAAGGCTCTGCGCATATATTGGCAGTAGTCTCATCTAATGACATCAATGTCATTCTGAGATGCTTATTCACCCATTCTTATGTGCCAGTAAATTGCGGGTAAGAATTTGAAACATGGATGAAATATTGAAGATACGGCGGGGGTTTGGGCCTAGGAGGCATCCGGAAACATATTGCTGTCAGAAATACTACATATTGATGAAGCCCATCGTGCTCGAAGTGTTGGTGCAAAAAGAGCAGAGCCGTGCTAATGGTTTCTGGTAAGTGTTCGGCACCATGTAGCCTTCGCAGCGCCTCAACCCGTAGCACAGCTCAGGAGAAGTTGGCACTACTCCAAGATTGTGGGGCAGCACGTGCACAATCCCGTATTGATGCGGAGAGCAACCTGCGGAGTCATCCTTGCTTTCAGTGGCGGAGCAAAGGCCCGGCCACGCAGGGCTGGAGCCCGGGCTCCGGTGCTGCTGGCTGATGTAGTAGAGGGCAACATTGCCAGTTTGCCACTCGAGCTTGGTGCTACCATGCATGCTGCGACCCAGTGGCGGAGCCACCGCCCGGCCATCCCGGGCATCCGTCCGGGCTCATCGATGGCGTTTAAATTGATATTCTCTTTATGTCAAAGTACAACCCTGTAATTTTCTAGCTATAAACTTTTGCATAATAAAAAATTGCCGGGCTTCTAAAAGCTTCAGGCTCCGCTACTGCTGCGACCTCAGCATAGTTTGCATTTTGAAGCAAACATTGCATGTTGTACATTGATAAAATTGCACTTCACCAAGCATATAAATTTCAGTTTTCTAATATGTATGGATTAAATTGGATGAATGAACCACAACCATACACTGACAAATGCGTATTTCTTTTGATTTTTATTTAGGGATGAGGTGTTTTTTTTTGTTTGATACATGGAACTATTTTGGTCCGAATGGAACAATTGCACCTGTGACTTTGATTCTATCAAAATATCATGTAATTCAGTTCTTTATATTACATTTTATAAGCCTCTATAAACTTGTGTACCGGTTTGTTATTTTAGTACAAAAATTATACATTTATATGCGCTGATTATCAGAGTTAGTATGGTGTTGTATCTCATCAAGGCTCCACAAAATTTCTGGCTCGGCCACTTCTTGCTGTAGCACAGAGGCGCGGCCTGGATGACCACAGCTACAGAAGTGTTGTATGCTTCGCAAGTAAATTGTGGAACACATGTAGGCCCACAATGGTCAAATGTACATAGCCTTATTGGAGTGCTGCATGCACGACGAGACAGAACAGTAGTTTCTTGTCACAAAAAAAAAAAAAGCTATGTAAAAATGAAAGCTTCACAAAGCACAACCCGTTGGCCTAGAATTAATAAATCCCTTTTTGCCATACTACAGGTAGGCATGAAAGCAGTTAATTACTATCGCCTACTTGTGGAGCAGGATGGTGAAATACATGTACGTTAATTTTTATACAATGCCTCACACAGCTGCTAGTTGGTCTAATGAATCACATTGTTTTTTTTAAACCAATAAATTATTTTAAAATAGCAAGCAATTTTGGTGAGCTAAGGAGCATGTCTATCTGGAGTTCTAGGGCCACTATTTTATACAAGAATTACTCTTAAACACGTTCTAATCTTATTAACATTTAACATGCATATATAGCTAAAAATAACAATACACCACATACATAATTAAATATTTATATTGATCGTTGTGTAATATAAATTTTAATTCATCGACCATGTACACCATGTAATATTGATTCTATAGTTTGAATCTATAATGTTGATTGAATAGTGTCTATACACACAGTTTGGTGCATATATGAATGCAGTATCTCATATATGCCGTACATTATATCCAATGCCTACTAGTTAATATATAGTGAATTTTTTTGTCTTTAAATATGGTAAAAGTGAAATGGGTATAAAACTTGCCTTACTGAAAACTATTTGGATGGACTTTGCAAATATATAGCCCACAATTGTGAACTCAAATAAGGAAACAAGTAATAAATTCATGTCTAACTAATCAATTCATGGTTTTGGCCGTGAAATCACTAGTGCTGAAATCAGCTGCAGTCCCGGTTGGGAAACCCCTTCAGTCTCAGGCCCATCATTTAGTACCGAGCCGGGTGAACGGGAGTAAATGCATGTTCACATATATATAGTCCTGGTTTGTTATACTAACCAGGAATAAGACCCTCTTTGGTTGAGCTGTGATTTTTGAAAAAACTATTGTGAGCTATGTCTTTTGGAAAAGTAACTATGAAAAATCAATAATGGGAAAAGCTCAAGTCTCCGTTTGGTTAAACACATGTGACTTCTAAAACAAAATATTATCAGTAGGTCCCACATCTCATTTATGACCCACATGTCATCCACTCAATGTATATTTCTCTTTTTTTGTCTCAGTGCTTCTTCTTCCTCGGAATCGAGCTGCTCGGGGCGCACCGGCCTGGGGCGCCGGGCAGAGTTGCAAAGGCGCTGTCCCCATAATGCACAGAAACTGCCACTTTGTTGAGTGTTTTGCCTATGACACTCGGCAAAGGAACTCTTTGTCGAGTATAGGACACGGCAAAGTGACCAAACCCTGCCTGTTCGATCGCGTATATTACACCCCAATCAAATAAACATCACACATGTATCAGAATAAGCATCATAGGCAGTTAATATAGAAATGAAATATTATATATATATATATATAATTACTTTTGCATTCGATAAAACAAAGAACAAATATCAGTTTTCTGCCCAACTTACATTAAAAATTTCCAACTTATAAATATTTTGTACATGACAACAGAGACCATTGATTCAAGCACACTGATGCAGTGCACGGCTCACTCAATCCTCTCACAAAATCGGAAAAGAGCATAAATATAGGTAATGTGTTTTACTTTCTCTGTTCTGAATTATAAAATATTTTGGTTTTCTAGATACATTGCATTTGCTATATACTTAAATGTACATTGTATACTAGATACATAGTAAAAGCAATTGTACCTAAAAAATAAGCTTTTTACTACGCCTACCTTCTTGTGAGGCGCAGTCAAAACATCTTGTGATTCAGAATGAATTTAGTATGAGAAAATATCATGGTCAGTATTTATATCCATCTCCTCTCACAATTCCTCATAACACTTGTGGCAACACAAATACTATATTGTTATATATATGTAGGGGCAGGGCAGGGCAGGGTAGCACTCCTCAGCTAGCACGACAAAGTATGCATAACACACAGTAAGTAATGGGGTCACCATGGAGAGGGGGATCAAAATATGGTGCATTAAGGAATGAGTGTCAGCTGACGATGAGACATGTCATCTAGTGGGTGGGATTAGGAGCCATCAGGAACTGCATTCTCACAAGATAATGGTTGTAGTCACTTCTAATGCGGCAGAGCTCTGATTGTTTTTATCCTGGACTAGGACAGATCTCGTGGAGCGGAGGCTTAAAGAAACTGCAGCATCCATTCAAAAGAGGTGCTTGGAGGAAGGAGAAGGCTGTCTCTTCCAGACAAAATGCTGGAGCAGGGACACCTTATTATTATACTTCCCAACCAGACTAAGGGTTAGGATACTATTTTCTTTTACACACAGGATGCAATCAGAAAGCTAGGTATGTTGATGAGCATTTCATCCATACTGTTAGTGTTACAGTCTTGTGCTAGATTCGACTAAACGTTCAAGCATAATGGGTAAGTTATCACTGCCAGACACGCTGCAGCTGCTGTGATTTGTACTACCAGTGTTAACTTTTTTCATATAGTTCAAAGCTTGACATGGCATCAAATGATCCACCGTCTGGCTTCATGCTAAGATGGTATATATAGTGACACCCTAAGATTATGTTTTTGGATTGTGAAAAGAACAATTAAATTAAATAATTGATTTAAGATTTTTCTAGAGTATTCCTATCTTTATTTTGTTTAATAGTAACTTTGTTTTATAAAATGGTTTATAAAAGTTATCCAATTAATTTGCTTTTGGTTTGTTGCACTCATGTTGGATGCATAACATCTAATAAACTAATTCTTTATTTGAATCTTTATACTGTGAAAATGACAAAGTGTGCACTGCAAAATCCACTACGAATATCTGGCATATCAACACAATTTGTATATGTGTGCCACCATACTTGATTTTTGTATATGAGCCATGAAACACCCCAGATTTAATATTAGTCTGTACTGCTCGATAAAGTCCTTATAAATCCTCTTTCACAGATCCTCACTTTAATGCTGAGATATTTCATTTCCAGTCTCTGTAGAAAAATATATGCTTTCATATTGAAGTTAATTGAGATTGAAAAAAACTTCACTTACTACTCTCACAAAATAGCCAAAATGATATGATGATTAAACCTCATGAATGATGTTATAGATGTCTCAGTACGTAGTACTACAACTACAAAATAAAATCATCCTTATTTGTGTTTAATATATGTACAGCAAAACCAGAAGTGTCCCCGTTACCCATGGGTATAGATAAAAAATTACACTTGTTATAAAAGTCATATCACAACTTCTCTAGTACATACTTATTACCAAATCATGGAAATTCTATCCATGCATATATATATAACTTGTAGTATTCATCCAAAGCCTAGCACTCCAGCAGGGAATATACATATAACGCCTAATATATAGTAGCATCGTGAAATTCTATATAGTGTAGCCCTAACTCGAAAAATTGCATGGCCACACAGTGGGTGGGCATGCTGATAGGACTAGGAGGAATCAGGAGCCACATCCAGATCAGGTAATGTAAGTAGTGAAGAGCCAGCGTGGATGGGGTTACCGCTGACTGAGCCAGATGGCTGATGCTGGAGCATGTTTCAACCAGGTCAACCTGTATCTGATGAGCATATATGTTGGAAGCCGCCATCTAGATTTTCTTAGTCTCCACAAATCAATTTGATAGCTAGTATCACACACTTGTCTGAAACTGCTAGATTTCTTGAGTCTCCGCGAAAGTACATGTTAGATTAAGGACATCCACAATGGTACGAGCTAGTTGCTAGCTCTGGTTAACTTCTTCAAGAGTGCAGTGCTAACTTTTAGCATATGAACAGCCCTATAACACTCTCTCACATGTTCATGAATTGTGTGTGTAAGCCTAGTTATTAATTATGATCTAGCTTCTCTATCTTCTATTAAAATATGAAAAAATACGTACAACTAGTTTATGAGTCAGCCATTGTGAATGCCCTAGTCACCTTTGGCAATTGGACAAAAAATAGTATATGCATTCGGCTAGCCACTCACAAAAGACCATCAGCTAGCATGTACATTTATTCTCATGAGACATGATGCTAGAAATCAAATTAACAAATTGAAAATCCTCGCAAACTCTTGACTCTAACTATATCGTTGATAACAGCCACACTGAAGAATCATGACCCTATTGGTTTTGGTGATTAACGGCAATTAGCGATTATTATGGCTAATGTGTGTTTTGCAGAGGCTATGCGTAGCTTAGCCATAGTGATCAACATGAATGGGCATCAATGGTTATCACTTAGCCCCCAAGATGGATATCGTTTCGGATTTCAAAGAGACATGATGAAGACCCTAGAATGATAGGCTAAGTGCCATAAGGTGATGAAGGGCACTTAGAAATATAAAGGGCTTCTATTTGATCTTTGACCGTACTATTAAGAGGGGTTGAGATTAGTAGCTTGACTTAGGAGAGCTTCATGACTTAGGTGTGGTGCACACTTGACAACCTTAGCTCTAAGCAAGCCTATGGTGACCGAAAGATAGCCTAGAACAACTTCCATATTCATCGCGACGAAAACCGAAGTTGAGGGAGCTGTTTCCTGAGCGTTGAACGCTGAGGTCCAGGGCGTCAAACGCTGTCTGGCGCGCCAGACGCTGGCGCCGGACGATGACGTATGCACGCCCTAGCGTCCGGTGGCGTTACAGAGACCTCCAGGGACGTCCATTTTGCGACGGACGCGTCCGTCGCATGGGCGTCGGATGCTTGCGAGCGTCCGGGAATATTTTCCCAGAAACCCGAGAGCAGCTAGTTTGCGCCGGACGCTATGAAGCAGCGTCCGTCGCAAAGCGTTGGAGCGTCCGGTGCCTGCTGACGTGAACAGGAACTAGCCGCTGTGGCTAGCGACGGAGCGTCCGTCGCCTATCGACGGAGCGTCCGTCGCCAACTTGAAATGCCAGCCCGAGGCAGTTTTTTGAGGGGCTATTTATAGCTCCTCACCCTTCTCTCTCCACCTTGCCTTTGCTCATTTCAGTTGCTGAAGTTCTTGAGAAGGTCGGGAAGATAGCAAGAGCCCTAGAGAGACAGAGTGATTCACGAATCCATCCATCCTCTCCTCTAGTTCATCCAAGAGTTCAAGTGTGCATCCTCTAGTTGTGAAGGTTGAGTGAGTCAAGCGAAGATCGAGGCTTGTTACTCTTGGTGATCGACATCACCTAGATGGTCCGGTGGTGCTTGGGAGGAAGGTGATCGCCGGAAGATTGTCGGCGGCCCTTCTCCATCGACTTGTGATTGGTTGTGGGCGGTTCACCGAGCCGAACTGGCGAAGAACCAGCCCGTAGAGAGTACTCATCCCTTGCGCGGGATTGAGGGGGAGCTATACCTTGCGAGGTGCTCCAACGAGGACTACGGGGGGTGTTGACTCCTCGATACCTCGGCAAAACATCGCCGTGTCAAGCATCTCTTTCCCTAGCTCTTTCATACCGCATTACCTTCTGCACTTGTCTTTCAATTCACACTAGAATTGTGTAGGAAGTTTTCGCTTTCAATTGTCTTGCTACCGCTTTCTAGCTAGGACACACAAACGGTAGGCACTAGGGGGTCAATTGGCTCTTTTTAGGTTTAATTCTTGTTTAGAAATTTAAAAGAGCCCAATTCACCCCCCCCCTCTTGGGCATCTTGATCTTTTCAATTGGTATCGGAGCAAGGTTGCTCTTAATTTAGGCTTTACCACCTAGAGCAAGATGTCCCATGGGGATGTACCACCTCCCATGTTCGATGGAGATGACTTTCCTTGTTGGAAAGTTCTTATAGAGGCCTACCTAGAGGCCGTTGACGTGGGCGTGGTCAAGGTCGTCACAAAGGGGGTACTCTCTTCGCGGAGGACCTCAACTTTGATAAGCACAATGCCAAGGCAAAAAACATTCTTTTATTCGTTGCATTTTG